>OZ002736.1:3368362-3549629 GCA_963924305.1 Polygonum maritimum
CGCAACCCGCGCCCGCGGGTTGTCTTTTCTTCGCAATGGAGCGCGCGGCTGGTGGTCGCTGACTGGCCTGATCGGGCGACGGCCCGACCGATCGGCTCCGCTTCTGCCCCTGCGTAGGCGCAAAGCGCGGCTCGGTCGGTCGGCCATCGGCCGCACACGGTTCCCGGGGCTGGCGGCCATCGCGCCGATTCGCCTGGGGGTGGCCTCGATCCGGGCTTGTGGACAAGCGATCCATAGCCTCGACAGATCGGTTCTCGTAGGGTTTACGAAGGTCGAAAACCTGTTCGTTCCCCACGGACGGCGCCAAATGTTAGTACACAAAATATGTCGGTGTACAGGTCTCAATTCCTTCTTCAATGCCCTTCTTCTCCAAGCTTCCTTCACCTTCAATGACCTGCAAAACAATGGACCAAGGGGCGAGCGACCCCCAATCCACCTCCGATGCTTAAGTCAGTAAGGGCAATGTTGATCAAAGGCGTCAGGCAAAGGGAGGGCTTAGAACTTACCTTTCACATGGTATACATGTGTATTTATAGCGGAGAGGGACCAGAGAGAGGAGAGGCGTGCGTCCGGCCCATTAGAGCTAGGTTTCGTGATATCTTGCTCCCCAAGTCAACCAAATATCTTATCTTAGGTGAAGATAAGATTCTCGCCCATAAATAATATCCTATCTAGAGTAACTACCCTAATAAAGGATATAGCATAATAAATATGGATAGCAAAATAAATAAGATAGAGAAATAAATGCTAACTAATTGATATGGAAATTTACCCGCCCACAATATTATTTTAATAGAATGAATATTTGTTTAAATATAGTGGTAGAATTTGCTACCATTGATGATTTAAAAAAAATACCATAATAAAATTATGAAAATAATTAAAATTTGATATGATATATAATTAAATGGGTAAAATATTATAATTATGATTTATAGATTGTGACAAAAAAAAATATTTTTTTAAATAAAAGGTTTATGATAGATCTATGTGTTAATTAAATGTGTATAATGATAAGATAGAGATTTATATATTTGGATAGAGTTATTAGTTAAACAACACAAATTCTAATATAGAACTAATATTTTAATTTAAGTATCTATAAGATTATAATAAAATCAAGATTTAATAAATTCTATAGATTTTTAAAAAAGGGGGTGATGTGGCGCAATATGGTGGCAGAATTTGCTTATGCTTTAGTATATTGTAAGTAATAGATACTATCTATATCTTATCACAATCTCAATAAAAATATTAAATTTTATTTTTTTTAGTATCATATCATATTGAAATCCCAATAAAAACATTAAGAAAAAAAGCTTAGATGATATTTTAACCCTAGATATATTTGTAAAATTACATTATGGCTATGTTTTTTATTCACCTAAGTCATTATATATAGACCATAATCTTATCAGCTTTTAACCATGTAATTAAATAGTATATTAATTAAAAGTTATTTTTTATAAATTTTTTAAAAGATTATTTAAAATTATCAATGATAGCATATTCCACCACTATATTTACGCTAGATATTCCTTTTATTAAAATAATATATTAAATATCTTGTTTTTATCATCATATCATATTAAATTTCCAAGAAAAATACTATAAAAACATTAGATGGTATATATCTATCATCATAACTATATACTATAGCGGAGGTTAAAATTAATAAATATCTCGACACATATCAACATTAGACTGTATCACCTATCTTTATTAATAATCTAATTGGTTAAGATTTGATTATAGACCTCACATGTATGTACAATATGAAATAATATATATCATTAAAATCATATCTATAAGATTTCCTTAAATATATAATTAATTAATCTTAGTACACTAAATTGGAGATTAAAGTAATATATGTCAATTCCAAATAAATATATAATTAAATTAATAGCAATATATAAAAGATATAATAAACCACATAAACGTTTGTAGATTCTACATATATAAAAATTTATATATATGTATATATAGAATTTGGATATTGTGAAACACTCTATAGGAATGTAACCGGTGAACATTTATCAACCATTGGATTTATTCTAATCTAACGCTCTAGATTTTATAGTAAAGATAGAATAGTTAATAAAAAAATTAAAATGCCAAATCTGATTTCGGGGATGTTTTCTCTCTCTCCATATCTCACTTCTTTCAAATCAAATATATAATTTTCGGGGATTTTTTTCGGATCTGATTTTGGAAGTATTGTGTTTTGAATATATTCGTACATAGTTCGAATATTACCGTCTGATTATTGAATGCAACAACTTCGAATGTTCAATATTATCCATTGAATATGAACACTATGTGTTGAATATTACCATGTAGTATAAGTTGTATGCTATTTATGAATATCAATGTACATATTTTGAATTTTACCATCTGATTGTTGAATTCAACAACTTTGAATATATCTCATTACCCACTGAATATAAAGTCGATGTATTTGAATGCTATCCATCTAGTATAAGTTGTACGTTTCAGGTCGAATATTCAAATTATGACAAATTCTAACAATGTTTAAATAATTCAAAAAAATTTAGAAGATATTCAACCATGTATATGACAAATTCGAATATATTGTATAGTCGAATATTCAAGTTGTATAGTTGAATATATTAAGTTTGTATCGTCAAACATTTGTGTAGTCGAATATTGTAGTATAGAAGAATATTTAAGTTGCATCCTCGAATATTTATCCAGTCGAATATTGAAGTTGTATAGTCGAATATTTGTACAGTCGAATATTAAATCAATTTTATCGAATATTGAAGTCGCACGATTGAATTTGCAATGACTGACGAATGCATATACGAGATTTGTGTGATTTTTTTCTAAAATCTAGTTTGAATTTTGAAAAAAAATTACAACCCTTAAATTTAGGAACTTTGATTTTGAGAAAAATCTAGTTTGAATTTGGACGTAACTTCTCCCTACTATTATGGAAGTTTAATTGAATTTATAACTAATTGTGATTTTTCTATAATTCACCCATTATTTTCAAAAATTCATCATAATCTAGACCATTGGTTTCATGGTAATCCAACATCTACTATTAATTCACCCGTTTCACTATAAGAGGTGTTTTACCTGAACCCTCCCCTATATATATATATAGCATATGTATATTATATATATATACACACACACATATATGATATAGACTTGAATTGTTTTCCAAAATAACTACAAAGTTATAATAATTATACAATAAAGAAACTTATTATAGAAACAAGTACTCAATTCTTACCTTATACAAAAATTATAAACGTACAAATCTTTCTTTGATTAAAAGAATATATCATAACACAAATAATAATATATCATTAATGGTTACATTAATTTTTTGTAGGTTAGATTTTATGTAGATTACATCATGTATACTAATGTTTTACATTAATTTATCATAAAAAATGGGTTACATCAATTTATGCATATAAGATTTTATGCAGATTAAGTCATGTATATTCATGTTTTACATTAATTTATGTAGATTGATTTAGTGTAAATTAATTTAATGTAGAGTAATTTATATATGTTTAAGTGTAAAATTCGAATTTTATGTAGATTAGATTGTATGTATATTCATGTTTTACATTAATTTTATGCAGATAAGATTTTATGTTGATTAAGATTTTATGTTTAAGTGTTACATTGTAATAGAAAAAATTAAAGTAGATTTTATGTAAAAAAAATCTTATGCAAATGTTTCAAAGCATAACAAATTTAATGTACCAAAATCTTAACAAATTTAATATAACAAGATCCTAACAAATTTAATATAACAAAATCCTAAATAATATTAAGCAACAAAATCCTAACTGATTTAATGTACAAAATCCTAACTGATTTAATGTACAAAATCCTAAAAGATTTAATGTAAAAAATCTAAACCAATTTACTGTAACAAGATTCTAACAAATTTAATGTAACAAATTCTATGCAGCAAAATCCTAACAACTTTAGTGTAACAAAAGTTTAACAAATATTATGCAAAAGAAAACCCTAACAAATTTAATGTAATATAATCCTACAAATTTAATGTAATATAATTCTAACAAGTTATGTAACCTAATGTAAATTTAATTACTTATAAAATTATGTCTACTTTAAATTTATATCGTGGTCGGTGGATGAACGTTGGCGGGACAATTTACGGGGCATGGGAGTGAATCGACAATCGGTGTAATGGTTGATAGCCGACGAAACAATGTACGGTGGCAAGAAAGACATGGTGGTGATTGGATGGGTGAATAGATGGTCGCTACAAAATGGTTGGTAAGATCGTAGTGGTGCAACGATGCTAAACGCTGGTCATGCGGCATTGGTGATTACGCTGGCTCTAAACGTTGATAGAGGTAGTCGTCGGTGGACTTCTCTCAATTGCACTACGTCAACTTGCAACCTCTTTTTTTTTCTCCTTTTCTTTGTTACCTAGCATTTAATTAGGGTAGGTTTGTTGAACTGGAAACAATATAGGTTGAGGGTATATTTTTAGAATAAATTATTGAAAATGGGACTATTGTGGGATTTTTCTCGGTCATTTTTAAATATTTGCATATCTTAAAAAAATCAATTTATTTTTTAATTTATATTTATTTCCTAGAATACAATTAAAATAAACTCAATGTAAATAATTATTTTACTACCAAAAGTATTCAACTGCATAATAATAAAACCTTATTATACATATCAAAATGTAAATATACAAAAAAGTGAAATTATTAAAAACTGTGAAGTTTTTTATTTTATTATTGAGTATTTTAAAAAACCAGGGCCTCCAAAATCTATTGGACGGCCCTGCCTAAGCTATACGATGTCGTTCTTTTATTCTATCTTTTTTCAAACTTAAATTCGAGGTTTCATGAGTTCACTTATACTAGGCTCCTTCTGCAGAAAAACAGATTGATAGTAACTTTAAAAACATAACCAAAACAAATTAAAAGATATGTATTTGGAAATTTGGAAAATGATCTCAAAAAAAATTAAGAAAATATGGATTTCCATTTTTGCTACTCCGTAATCCGTATTACGAATTGTTGTAATAAATGAACCCGTTATGCTATTGAAAACATAACCCGTTGTGCTATTTGGAAATTTAGTCTTCTTCTAGTCTAGATGATTTGAGCGGGAGAATATCGTGATTTGAGAGCTGATCAGGTGAGTAAAACTTTCTCCCCTTGTAATCAAGGTTTTGAGACAATTGTGTGATTGCATGTGTGTTTTGGTTCGAATTCTGTATTCTGTTTGGATTCAATTCTAATTCTACGGAAGAATATCGTGATTTGAGAGCTAATCAACTGAGTAAAACTTTCTCCCCTTGTAATCAAGGTTTTCAGACAATTGTGTGATTGCGTGTGTGTTTTGGTTTGTTTTCTGTTTTCCGCTTGGATTGAATTCTAATTCCACGGAAGAATATCGTGATTTGAGAGCTAATCAGTTGAGTAAAACTTTCTCCCCTTGTAATCAAGGTTTTTCGGACAATTGCGTGATTGCGTGTGTGTTTTGGTTCGTTGTCTGTTTTCCGCTTAGATTCAATGCTAAGTCCACGGAATTCTTCACTTTTCTTGAATTAGAATGTCGAAGTGGCCGGATAAATTAAGATCGGAAGAAGAGGTTGACATGGAAGTGACCGAACAAGCTTTGAACGCTCTTCAGAAGGGCCATTTAGCCGAGGAGGCTGCTCGTACTCCTCCGATTATTGCTCTATCAAGACCTCTTGTCTATTAGGTATCTCTCTATGGTTTCATCTTTGCTACAATTTCCTTTGTATAGTTATGAATTCTTTGGTCAATTTGGGGGAATTTGGGCAATGTGTGATCAGGATATTGGCAGAATTTTGATTAAATGAATTTTATGCTTTTTGAATGCTAGAGACGACAACCGATGTCAGTTTGTGTGGAGAGGACTCGGAGTGCGAATCTAATTTAGGCATAGATTTTGGACAAACATGATTGGGGACTCTTGAACCGCAGAATGTGATGATTAAGAATGCCCTTGTTTGTGCAATTTCTTTTATTGATGATAGAGACTACATTTTAGGGGTCAGAATCTAATCAGGAAGATGAAAAGCTCGACCTCGAATCTGCCGAGTTGAGAGCTTCAAAAACCTTGACAGAAGGGAGGGAATCTGCTGAGTTGATCGCTAAGTTGCAAAAAGAGGTCCCTACACTAAGGTTAGCACTTCAAATTTTGCTTCCAGTTGAGCTATTTTTTCAGGTCCAATTCCCAGTTAAACTATTGACTGTGAATTTGTATTGTTTGGAGTAATGAGTCTTCACAATGTCTTAGTATATTGAATGTCTGTTTTTGTATGCTGGTGCGTGTTATGCAGGAGTGATTGTTCTCAATCGAAGTCTCTTCTAGAAGAGAAGTCTAAGGGCTTAGAGCTGGTAGTGGTTGAGCATAATGAAGTGAAGATACAAATTGAAGAGGCCATATTAAAAGCTAAAAGAGCATAGACTGAAACTAAGAAGCTAACTGAGCATATCAACCAGGTTTTTTTATCAAATTGTGGCACACTTTTGAGTTTTGAATTACAAAACTGATGGTTGGATAATCTGAAATATTTTAGGTCTTAATCACAATAAATCATTACAGAACAAAATGTTGTGTGGTCCTTTCAATATGTGTTGTTCGATGATGTTGAAAGTATGATCAAGCATGCATAACCGTTGGAAGCTTAAGTCAGAAGTCAAGTGATCAACCTTGAATTAATTTAGTCCATTCCTAGTTTCTAGGAGAATGAATTTGTCAATTTTGTTAGTTAGTTTATTGGAGTATTTGTTTGCATTATTTGTATCAGTTCAGCTATGTTTCTAGGTACTTTTTATTAGTTAAACCTATGCTTCTCAGTACTTGTAATGGCTATTTAAGTCTGTTCTCCCTTTCAATCAATGTAAGTAGTATGGCTGAATTCCTCTGTTTTTCCCTTACAAAATTATAACAGTTGAGTTGATCTAATCAATTATGTGATTTCGAATGCTACATCAACATTAATAGTGGCTATGTCTTATATATGTGAGAAATTTTATGAATCTAGGTGGATGGAGTAGTCTTGGTAACGTATAGAGAATGTTACAACACAGGAACTTCATGGAGATTTACTGATGCAAGTACTGATTAGGCTTCCCATCAAAAGCATTGTACAATTTAAATCTGTTTCTAAAGCTTAGGATGCTTTAATAAGTAGCAGGAGGTTTATAAGACAACATTGTGACCTTATGAGCTCCATGATGGAGAAGCTAAACACATTGTCTAGTCTACATCAAAAGATAGTCTTTTTTCGAGGGAAGTGATGAGGTTTTCTCTCTACTATTTCAACGTTCAAGTGGAAACTCAGGTCTGAAGAGTATTGAGATGACATTCAAAAGTGATTTTCAATACATTCATATCATAGGGATAATTAATGGATTGATATGTTTGACTCTATGCAAAGACTTCACCTCCTTGATGCTATGGAATCCTGCCCTCAAAAAGCATTTCCACATCAAACAGCCACACCTGGTAGTGGGAGATGAAGAATATGTCTGTGTTGAGTTTGTTTATGATGAAGGCTTGGACACCTACAAGGTGATAAGGATGGTATGCATTAAAGACTCCTATAAAACTGTTACACCCAAGATTGAAATCTACTATACTACATGGAGGATGGTCGAGACAATTGAATTGCCTTGGCTACCATGTCAAAATCAGGTTGGGGTTGCGGTGAGTAGGGAGTCCTATTGGTTTTCTCCCGGGGTAGGTGAAGCATTGGAAAAGGTGGTTTGGTTTGATGCAAGATCTGATACTTTTAGGATTTATGCCCTCACCCCTCATGGGAATGGTGAACCTAATGTCTATCGGTGGGAGTTGAATGTAATGGGTGATCAACTTGCTATTTTGGACTGTAAGTATCACCGGGTATTGGATTCAGAGGGTTTGAAATGTAGGAGTGCTTTGAAGAGGGCTGAAATCAAGAAGCTGAAGAAGATTGAGGGTGGGTTCGAAATAGCCATTGGTCCTCCGGCGCCTTTCGGAGGTGGCCTCTGGCACCTATCAGAGGCGTCCGACAATGGAGATTTTTTTGTTGTATTTTTTTACTGTTCCATTTTATTAATATAATAATCAGACACTGTTAAATGGTGACGCCTTTGAATGACGTGGTGTAAAAAGTCAAAATTTTATGTGCAAAAAGCCGAGTTGTTTTAAAGTGTGTGAGAATGGGGGACCTATTGCAGTTACCTACTATCACTCATGAATCATAATACAACCTATTGGATTCAGTGGGTTTGAAATATAAGAGTGCTAATAAGAGTGCTGAAATAAGGAAGCTGCAAAAGATTTATGGTGGGTTCAAGATAGAGAAGCTTATTGTAGAACCTGGACAATGGAGGTTTTGGGAGACACGGGGAAGTAATTTAAGAAAGTCAGCATTACAACAACTTATTGCTCTTTGATAAGGAGAAAAGGATGTTTCTAGCCAAATATGCAAAAGGATTTTCCATGGTCTTTCAATACCATGAAATCCTAGTTTGGCTTTCACTCCTATGACTATAGTTGGTTTGTATCCTGTGTAAATAACTCCAAAACTTGCTATTAAGTGCATCTACATGAAATTCAACTAAGCTCTTAGCCCCAAAGATACTCTAAAGCATGTAGGATGTTTTAGTCAGGATAGGGAGAGGATGGTTCATATATTAGTTTTGGCTTTCATTTGATTGTTTGGCCTCATCACAACTCGCATGCACAATAATAGAAGAAAACAAAGCTAACAAAAGCTTGTCGTGTTTTTGTAGCCTTCTTCTGATTTTGCTACAAAATGTTTGTTGTCTTACATGTTATATGCATCCTTTCCAGAAAACTTTCGGTCTTTCTTTCTCCTACAAGATAACGAACCATCAATCTTAGGTGCTCTTATTTTAGGGCGACCGTTATATACAACAGTCAATTCAAATAATCATGATCACGTCTCTGTCAAAAAGAAGAAGGAGATAATCTATGTGTATATATATAAAAGCTATAAGGTTTAGAGCCACCACATTGCGCCACGTAGAACTTTTCCACGACTCGTCCTCATACTTCGCCACCTAGGATTGTGTCACGTGTCGATTTACCATTGATCAGTGTTACATATTATTTAATTTCTTATTAAGTCACATCATATTTATTTGTCCAAGTCATATATATATATATATATGTCTACATGAGATTTTTCTTCTTGCCAAATAGGTAAATAAAAAGATTATTATTCTTCCAATTAGGTAAATATAGAGATTTTTTTTACCAAATAGATAAATGTAAAGATTTTTTTTCTACCAAATAGGTACATGCAGAGATTGTTTATAAAGTTTTATTTTTTACTTTTTTTGTAGTTATGCAAATATTAAGAAAAAAAAGGATTTTGATAATTATATATATCTTAAAAGATATTCTTATCAAATGGTCAAAATCTTTCATTTCTTATTAATATGTTATTTAGTCTTTTTTCTTAATTAAAGATTTATAGTTGAATTGTATGTTTCTTTAAATGTATACAAGATTTATAAAAATTTATTATTTTTCACCACTTAAATATAATTAATTAGAATACTATGCTAAAAGAATAGAATACTAAAGATATCCAAACTTATAATATATTTTGAACTTCTTAAAAATCATGTAAAATTATATTGAAGAAAATTTTAATAGAGTTCACACAAGGTTCTTGTACGGTAACTACGCTTGTTTATATGAAGATTGAATCAAACTGCCAACACGTTCTAGGTGAAGAAACTACAAGATCTATTGAGAAAAACAAAATGCACTTCCATTGTATTCGTTCACCCAAAGTTACTCCTATTCAAAAGTAGAACGTACAACAATTTTAGATTTACTAGAAAGCTAAACTCTTGTATTTTACGTGTATTAATCCTTTACGTATTAGAGTTTATGAGATCGTATATAGAGCTGTAAAAACCTGACCTGACCCGAAAAATCGACCTGAACCGACAGAAAGTTTTTGGGTTGAAACCCGACCCGAATAGTAGCGAGCAAAGAAAAAAACCGAACCCGATTAACCCGAACCCGATTGGGTTGAAACCCGAGACCGACCCGACCGGCCCGATATATTGTATATATGTAGAATAAATATACTATATTGTAAATATTATAATATATTTTATCATAAAACCTATTATAAATAAAAATATTATTATAAAAATCTATTAAAATAATATTTTATTATTAAATATTATTATTTAATTATAATATTATTTTAATAATCATTAAAAATTCAAATTCTTGACCTGTTAGGTCGACCCGAACCCGCACGATAACCTGTCAAGACCCGACCCGGCTTGACCTGTAACCCGATTGACCCTAACCCGCACTCAACCCGAACCCGAAAAGACCGAACCCGAATCCACCCGACCCGACCTGTTTGACACCTCTAATCGTATAATATGATTAAGTATATATTTAGATTTATTTGAATTGTGCTATGTTATACCCAAATAAATTATGTAAAAAAACATAATTTAAAAAGGTGTATCTATATAAATTATTTAATTATGTAATTGGTGCATGCATGTCAATTTTGTAGCTCAATATATTGTATTCATTGTATTTTGTTAACCTTCTTATGATTTTATAGTTTTTTAAATTTATATTAATACGATGTTTTTGTGTATTTGAAAAATGTTTTGTACAGTTTGTCGATGATGACATTCTCACATTTTCACTATATTTTCACATATGCCCCATAATTTCTATTTTTTATTTATACTTAAAATAAGAAAGTCGATAATTCTTGAAACAAGATATACAACTAAATTGACATGCATGTATTAATATAAATTATCTCGTATTGAAGTTATCTCGTATTGATATGGATACTGTAATTAGCAAGCATAATTGCCCTATCACTTTTCTTTTTTCCTTTGCTGAATGGATTTTTCTTCGCTGGCGACGGCATCCTTCTCCAAACATACTGTACAAAATATAGAAAGAACACGTTTTTGAATTCAACGATTCCCAGCTCCCTTTCCAACAACAAACACTTTTTCCTTACCCAGATCAAACGATTTTCTTTGCTCTCTAATCCTGTGACACAAAAGCTGTATATACACAGAAAATCATCTCCTTCCTTCCCCTCTCGAAAGAGAATTGGAAGGAAGTAGAACGAATCCAAGTCTGCCATTGCTTTCTGGGTCTTATCGGATCTTGGAGCTTGAATTTCAGATATGGGTGCAGGCGAGGGGAGAACTTCTGAATCTAGTAGCTCAGATGAAGGAGGGATTGGGAAAAGCCAAACCCTAGTGGTGTTGAATGTTTATGATCTCACCCCCGTTAACCATTACACCCACTGGTTTGGCTTTGGCATTTTTCACTCCGGCATTGAAGGTTAATCTCTTTAGTGTACTTGATCTATCTTGCTGTTTATTTGGCTTTGCCTGTTCTTGATTGCCTTTCTGTGTGGGGAGTAGATTTGTGTTTTCTGCTGGATCTATGGGCAATCTTCTAATTTATCTGTTTTTTTTTTTTCCTTTTGTGCTGTTGCTGTGGAAGAGGAATTAGGTTACTGTGGAAGAGGAATTAGGTTCATTTCTAGAGAAAAAAAAACAGATAACTTAGAAGATTGAGAAAGTCTCATTTCTAGAGATAATTAAGATGTAAGCTGAACTGAACACCAATTGATGTCTTTTTCTTGCTTTATGATATCTTGAATGTACTTTGGAGGCTGTTATTCTTGCTTTATTGCCTTCAATTACTCTACCCTGGTTATTTTGACTGGACTAAGGTGTCTTAGGTATGGATGGTTCATAGATAGGGATTTCAACTTTGGTTTATTGCACTTTGCTGGCTGTTTATTATATAGCAATGCTTACATTTATACTTGGGAGAAAAGATATGGGGTAGTGGAGTTTCATTTCCTGGCCGAGGAGAATGGCGGCTTGTTGGTAGCTTGATTTCTTGCCAGAGCTGCTCCCACAGAAAACGCAGACCCTTGTGAATTTGGAGGTCGGCTGTTGCTCCATATATATATAAGTATATATATTTGGATCGAATAGCACAAGCCCAGAGATGGGATGGACGTAGCAGGAAAACTAATTAATATGTACTACTATATATGTAGGTAGCTAGGTATGGCTTGAGCTGAGGAGGATCGAAGAGAATGAGAAGTAAGGGGTGGGGAGGACTTGATCGAAGTGATCGAGGAAGGATCGCTTGATGAAGTGAATGAAGGCGGGTGCTTGGCCTATTTATTTAGTTATCCCTGCCTGCCTGCCTGCCTGCCTGCCTCCCAATTCCTTCCTTGCTTGTTATGAATTCATGACATCTCACTCACTCTTACAATAATAAGCCCCAAGTTGATGGTGCAATTACTAAGATTGAGAACAGACCATGTACTAGTATGTAAACATTCTGAAACTTCAGATGCCGGCCACGACTCGTTTAAGAAAAGTCAAAATTATAACCAGATAGCAGCACAAATTTTCTTAGTTGATGATCTGTAGTGTTACATGATAGTACACGGTCAATAGACCAAAGATGTTAGCATGCAGGAATAGAGTCTAGTTGTAAATATTAAAAGATGGGCATGACTTCATTAGTTTCCAACTGTCTATCTATACCTGTTTGGCGAATGAGCCCCATGGTCTGAAGTGGATAGAATAGAAAGGTTGTGCACTGATGCATTTGACTTTTTATGTCTGTCAAGTTATCTTCTTCCAACCGTGACCTGATGATTTCCTAGCAAGAAAAATGAAGGGCTGGACTTCGAATGTTGCTATAGACAAGGAGGTTGCTGGCTTTACAAAGTAGGGTTTGATTGTGATCACTAAATACCCCTTACACACTCATTTATTAAAAAAAACAAACAAAAAACAGTTATGCGTTTTGTAACTGAGGATAGGCACTAAGGTCACTCGAGAATCCCAAATCTGGTAAGGAGTGCTCGTTTATAGCACTTTAGGTTTAAAACCTTACTCTATACCATCTATACCAAATTTCTCTTACCCTCAAAATAATGGGGGTAAGAGAGGGTTTGAACTCTGAAGATTGAATGATTATTGGACATAGCAAAGGTGTCTGGAGATCATAATTTTGATCCCGAAATATTAGCCAAACCTTGAATGCCTAGAAATGGATCTTAGTTCCCTACTTTCCTAATCGGGTACTTGATTTGATACTCATGAGACTAGCCTGGAGATTTCATATTTTTTAATGCCTTGTGAACAACTGAAAAATAAATCAGCTTCTTTGCCTATTTATTAGCTGTTGATTCATCTTTCTCAAAATTCATGAATCTGAACATTTCGGCTGTGCCTGATTGTATTGTAGTTCATGGGATGGAGTATGGATTTGGAGCACATGAATTCCCAGTTAGTGGAGTCTTTGAAGTTGAACCAAGGAGCTGCCCAGGCTTCATTTATCGGTGTTCTATATCTCTTGGCCAAATAAACATGCCGCATTCTGAATTTCGGACATTCATTGAGGGTGTGGCCTCTGAGTATCACGGGGACACTTATCATCTCATCAGAAAAAACTGCAACCATTTCACGGACGATATAGCATGTAGATTGACTGGGAAGCACATACCTGGATGGGTAAATCGACTAGCTCATCTCGGTAAGTAACCCTTAGCCCGTTTTTTTCGTGCGTTACATCATTCCATTACTTTCTACTAGCTATGTTTAGCCTGGTTTGCATTATGTTCTTTGAATTTAACCCTTTTGGTTAGTTGAAACAAATCCATAGGAGTTCACGATCAGACTTTTGAAATTGTTTGTGTATCCTCCTATTGTAATTGCACTTTTTGTCAAAAACAGAGGGAGATGTGCTTCAAGGTCTTAAATTAAGACAATACATGACATTATCATAGGTAGTTAAACGACTCTTTAATACAACTAACTGACACATGGAAAAACTTGCATGTAGCCAGATCTCCTAAACCTTCATATAAATGCTCTACTGCAGTAAATTCATATGAGTGATGTATCTTTTGACATTTGAGCTATTTGTTTACATTTTGGAGTATTAGATGATCTTATCCAGTGGTAGGAAATATTGTTATGAATTTGGAGTAGCTTATAAATTCTGGTTGATCTGGGTTGGCTCTGAAAATTAGGCTAGATTCCAATATCATTTGCTCGGAATTTTACTGTTAACTAAGTCTACAGGAAGCTAACTGAAAGCACCCTCCATGACCGAATTTCAGGATCAGTCTGCAGCTGCTTACTTCCCGAAAGCCTTCAAGTGACAACAGTTGAAGAGTTGCCCGAGTATGATGATCATGTGGGTAAGTATGCTATCTGCCAAAAAAAACTTATTTTCTCCTTCCGAGTTTATTAAATTGAGTCTCTCTCCATTTGGTGAGCATTTTTCATGTATCATGGCTTCTTTTTTTCAGGAGATGGGAGCGACTCATCTTCAGAAGATAGCAATCATCATCATCATTATCTTCTTGAGCACAGTGAAAGCGATGAAACTGACAGAGATAAGCTTCTTCCGGCTGCTTCAAAATCACCAAATGGTGACATTACCTTCATCAAGGAGGTAGAGAGGTGACGACGATTGCATTGATTTCCGCTTGAGAAGAAACAAGGATTTGTTTGTAAGCTTTTTATGATTGTTTTGTTTCATCTGAAAATGTGTATGGAGTGATTAATGCAGTTGAATCCCGGTGTAATTTTGGTCAGAGTTGAAGGTTTTGATGAAGAATAGGTCTTGGAGTGCACGCCTCGAGAGGAGTTTCAACTTTGAGAGCATGTATTTGTATCCTTATTCATGAATGAATATTGCATAGTTTGTCAAATCTGTCTTGATGGAGAACCTGATAAGGTTATTTCTAGCATCTTGTTGTGTTAGCTTTTTGTTCAAAATGTACAAGCTTATGATGCAGCTACACAGAGTGCGCAGCTGCAGTTTGCATATTATTCCAGCAGCTTGAGGTGTACCAAAGGGCCAACCATTCAAAGAAGCCTATGGCACAGACAACTTTCCAAAAAAAAAAGCATAAAAAATAAAAAACAAATTCACTTGGAAATATTATTACCCAAAAAAAGAATTTAAAGCACTTGTCTAGGAGATCAAGCAGCTGCAAAGTTTCCAGCAATAACACATCATCCATACACCATAATTGCTCGGTATCTAGATGATCGAACTAGGCGCGGGAGTCTCGCGTTTTGTCTTTGGAATGTTTGAAAGTTGATGGTGTCGTTGTTAGTTGAAGCTAGTTGATGATTGATGGTGAAGATTGGCAAGCAAGGCTCGGCAGGCTATGGAGGGTGTCGGTTCTTTGGCTTTGGGCCAACAAGGAATTGAGCGAAGATAGGTTGGTGGCGACACCTTGGCTTTAGGCCAACAAGGTGTCGGTGCGAGAGGGCGTGAAGAAGAGGGGAGAGAAGGTGGTTGACACCGGGCTAAGAGAGCTAGTGTCTTCTCAATCTACTCAAGTTTACAAGATGAATCTTTAAAGATAGGGCAATACAAATCTGGGTTGCACTAAGATAAGCATGCGAAGCCCATACCCGAACTAGAAAGTTACTATAAATAGAATGTTGAAAATATGGGTTGGACTAAGCAAGGCCGGCCAATGGATTTTTGAGGCCCCGTACGGCCTACGCTAACTTTATAACCGTTTAAATTTACTTAAAAGTAAATTATTACTAACTTTTAATTAGTTTTTATTAGTAATTTTCGGTCAAATAATATAATTAGTTTTCATAGTAATACAATTGTAGAAAGATAGGATCGAAATAGTGAACAAATGAATTTTTTATCCATAAAATTAATATATAAGGTCAAAAAAAATGTTAATAATCTTTAGGTGTTTATTTATTTTTTTTGATCACGTTAAGTGTTTAATTACTCGTTTGGGGATGGTTATTTCAACTAATAGTAAAGTATTGGACAAAGAGCTTCTATGAATTTTCTCTTTAATAAACACATTAATTAGAATTCTGGTTTTTTCGAAGTAAAAAAATTAAACAAGGAAATTAAAGACATTAATTAAACTTTGTTTTTTTCGATGTAAAAAAATTAAACAAGGAAATTAAAGACATTAATTAGAACTTTGTTTTTTCCAAAGTAAAAAAAATTAAACAAGGAAAAAAAATACTCCTAGCAAGACTCGAACTTGGGACTCTTCCATTGTGGGCTAAATGCTTGGCCGCTGTACTAAAGTGGGAATTCTATTATTTAATAATTTGATTTTAACTTGTACTCTAAAATAATTTTAATTTGAGGCCCTATAAAATTTTGAGGCCCTGTGCAACCGGACGGGTTGCACACCCTCCGGGCCGGGCCTGGGACTAAGATAAGCATGCAAAGTTACTATAAGAAAAAAGATCAAAGAAGCACTAGAAAAAAGCCATCATATTCAAAGGATCACTACATGAGATTGAATAAGAGTATTATTGTAAAAAAACATGATGTAAATGAAAAAATATTAAGATGGATCAACTTTTCAAAATGTGCTAAAAAAAATTTAAAAAAACAATCATTTGAGAAAGGAAATAAGTATAAAATAACAATTTTTCTATTGTATATTCTAAAGGCACATGATAAGCAAATCAAAAATAAGAATTAGTGAAAATAATGAATACGTCCTAAAAAAGATTATAAATAAAAAATTTACAAAATTTTTCCATTATCAGACTAATGTACAAAAATCCAGAAAAATAAAGTCATTTAGCAAAACTTTTCTATGATTAGGTCTGGGTAGGATCCGTTTTTGATAATTTATTGACCCGACCCGGATTGTCTAAGTGAAAAGAAATTTTAGCCGTTTGAAAAGTGGGGCCCCCCGCGCAAAATAAAATTTGTTACTAGCAACGTTTAACAGCAAAGTGCGTTGATTGTGTAGAACTATCAGAAATCAAGAAAATGCCCTAAACCCCCAGCCGCCATTGCCATCCTCCCTCTCTCTCGCGCGCGTTTCCCCCATTTCCTCTCTCCTCTCTTCTCATCTCCTTCCACCGTCCCCCACACGAAGAGAGAGATGAGGGGATCCGCCACCAGCGCCCCCGCCGGCGACCGGCCGTCCGCCTCCGCCGTCGTCGACAACGGCGTCGACTTCGCCAACTACTTCTGCACCTACGCCTTCCTCTACCACCAGAAGGAGATGCTCTCCGACCGCGTTCGCATGGACGCCTACTACAACTCCATCTTCCGCAACAAGCACCACTTCGCCGGCAAGGTACTAAATTCCTCTCTCTCTCTGTCTCCGTTTCGCACTTTCGGTCCTCCTAGGGTTTCTATTGTGGCTGGATTCTGTCAGATTTGAGCGAGATAGAGAGATAGAGAGGGAATATGAGCTGTATTCAATTGTTGAGTCTTGATACACAAGCTTTTCAACTCTATTACACAAGTTGTTAAACTCTGTTACACAAGCTTTTACATATACTATCATTCGGTGCTGATTTTGCGCCGGAGAAGACGGTCTTGGATGTAGGGACGGGGAGCGGGATCCTGGCGATCTGGTCGGCGCAGGCCGGAGCTAGGAAGGTTTACGCGGTGGAGGCCACGAAGATGTGCGACCACGCTCGCGAGCTAGTCAAGGCCAACGGTCTTGAAGGTGTTGTGGAGGTCATTGGTGGCTCCATGGAGGCTGTCACTCTTCCTGAGAAAGGTATTCCTTTTTCTTTCGAGTCTATGGTCTCTGTTTTGTGAATTTGTGGTGGTTGAACTTGTGTAATTGATGATGGTGGTAGTGGATGTGATTATTTCGGAGTGGATGGGGTACTTTCTGCTGAGGGAGTCCATGTTCGATTCTGTTATATATGCTCGGGACAAGTGGCTGAAGCCTGATGGAGTAATGTAAGTCTTCCTGTTTCTTTTCTTTTTTGCTAAAAGAATTTGTTGCTTCTCCTCAAATGAAAACTGAAGCTTGGGAAATAGCTATGACTTGGAACTTTTGTTGCCTTGTGATTGATTTTTGAGTGACTAGTATCTGTAATGAACTGGTATTGAGTCAGTGTCTGGTTATTGCTGTTTGCATTGTGACCTCTTGGTATGCTTAGTGTCTTTTAGATCAAAATTTGACGTGGGGTGTAACTAGATAATGTTCTAAACGTTGAAGTGATCTCGTATTGATATGCATACTATATCAGATTATCAGGGATCAGCTAAAAGTTTGGTTCCCAAGTTTTGTGTTTACGATTCCTTGCAATGTGATTTTGTTAAAAACTGCTTCAAACTTCTCAAAGCTCATGTGGAAAGCTATGAACCTGTTATTATGTATATACATCTCATTACCTGAACTGTGGTCCTGGCTTGCCAGACGACTGCCCTAAGTATGATATGCCTGACCATTTAACATGATCATGAGTCAAACTACAAGTTTAAGGCTAAACAAATATATGATAACCGATAATGGTAGAAATTATCTTCTTTTTTGTGTGAACATGGAGTGATTAAGCATCGCATTTGTAATGTTTGAATAATTAATGTGATGAGAAATGCAGGTACCCAAGTCATGCTCGCATCTGGGTTGCGCCTATCAGGTCTCGCTTAGTTGATCAGAAATTGAACGACTATGAAGCAACCATGTCTGATTGGCACTACTTTGTGAACAACACAAAAAAGGACTATGGTGTTGACATGAGTGTTTTGACAAAGCCTTTTGATGCAGAGCAGAAAAAATACTTTCACCAGGTTAGTATGTTTTATATTCTTCTCCGTCTCACTGGGGGTCTGCACTTACATTGTCTTTTTGAAATATCTTTATAATTATATACTTGCATTATTGATCTTTTGGTACTTTTCTCTGTGCAGACATCACTCTGGAACAATCTTCACCCTAATCAAGTCATGGGGGAACCTCAAGTAATATTGGAAATGGACTGTCTAACAGTTACAGTTGCTGATATAATTAGCTTTCAAACGCAATTCTCTTCTTCAATCTGGGAAGACAACCAAAGGCTCTGTGGATTTGGAGGATGGTTTGATGTCCATTTTCGAGTGAGTTGCTCTTAATCCTCCCTTAATCTCACGGTGTTTGTATATATATTTATCTCCCTCACTCACTGCTTGTGTTTATCCCTTTGAATTTTTCCAGGGTAGGGCTGAAAATCCATGTCAAGAAAACATAGAATTGACCACTGCTCCTAGTGAGGATTGCGGCACACATTGGGGTCAACAGGTCAGTAAAATTGGATATCTGTCCTTTTTAACTCTGTACTTTTTATGTAGTGGTGGGTGTTCACCTTTGCTGATTTCAACTGTTTGTTGTTCAAAAGGTGTTCCTCCTGCAACCTCCAGTAGAAGTGAATAGAGGTGATAAGGTGGCTGTTTCATTTGCAATGGAACGCGCCAAAGAGAATCATCGGCTATTAGATGTTGAGTTTGGCTGTGAGATTCAAAGTTCTTCTGGGAAGCTTTACCCTCCATTCAGAAACAAATACTACATAGAGTGAAGAACCGAAATGAGATTCTGGCTATAAGGTACTTGCTTGTCAACACAACCACTACAATCTCCATTTTTACAATGGCAGTATCAGTAATGTGAGGGCGATGAGATGCCTTTAGCTCTAAATAGTGGCCAAAGGTCCAAAGGATTAAGTTTGGGCATCTATTAGCTGTAATGATTTTGGATCTTTATATTTTTCTTTTGGATCTGTATACTATGCTTACCAGTTTTGTTTAACGCTGAAGAGGAAAAGGATCCCTTGGCTCTTTGTAACTAAGAGCCAGGCGATCCTTCATTATGCCTTTCATTTTTGGCAAGCAGAAGGGTATTTCCTTAAATGCATGTTAAGTCTTGTGATTTTAGTCTTTAATCATGTTGGTTCTTATTCAAATGAGCTTGATGTTCTTATCATGTGTGTTATTGGCTGCTTGTCCACATTCGCTTGGAGTTTGAAATGTGAAATGATCGAATTAATGGATCATTGTTGAAACAGAAGTTACTTAGATATTTTAGAGCCTTTGAAAGAGATGACTCTTCTGTTAGCAATAGTAAATGAGTATTATACTTGATGCATCTGTTTGCCTTCATGTTAGGGTAATGAGATTCGGTAGAGTAGTGGTCTAATGGTAGTGAACAGTGTTGGATTATACTATAATCTAGCAGGTAAACAAGCCAGCCTTGAAGGGTTAACTAGAAATGATTCATACTTTGGGCTAAACCTTTCTGGCTTAGGAAAGTAATACATTTTTCGAAAGCAATTTGTTATTCTTATGGATAGAAGTTGCTAAAGTTAGATTGAGGGTGATTGGTGAAATTATTCAATGACAACCTTGTGTATGACGAGGAATTTACTTTTGGAAACATAACCAGAGCTCATAACTTAGCTACTAGCTCATTAATCCAGAAGAAAAGATGATGAGATAAGAGAGAGATTAAAACCATTGACATGGCAAAATCCCCTCATATAAGGCCACCTTTTACTAGACTAAAAATAGAGTTTGCATAAACGCACATTACACGAAAAGAGCTACACGCCTATGGAACAGCCCTTAACCCGCCTAATTGTAATAATCTCTCAAATGCAACATGCTTTGATTGCTTTCTTTCATCTTAAGCAAATGGGTTGTTTAAGTGCATATATTCACGCCAATTTTGCTAGGGTTGGTTGGTACTTGAGAATTGCACCATTTTTCAGGGAAATGTCAAAGCTCTGACCTCAAACACCTTGTATCATACGTTAATATCACATGCAAATCGCCTGTAATTATTCCCCCTTTCATTCATTAATTTCATTTTACTCTACAATTCATGCTTCACGATTAGGTTTGGGCGTCCTCACATTCTTCGTCACAAAACACTTTCATTTTCCTGTTTAATTACACAAAAACCACGCACTTTACCATATTTTACTTTACACTCATTCACTTTTCGTGTACTTTATAAATACAATATATAAATACAATCAAAACCCATATTTACAAACCTAAATAAATGTAGAGTCAAATACTGATCGATGATAAATGGCTAAGTTAGTTTCTTTTTTTTTGGTGTAAAGGGTGTTTTGTACAAAATAACCTAAACTCGGTGCAATTTGTGTAATTTTCCCTAAATTATCATCACACTTCCTTTATATATACCTAGTAGTTATTATTGTATTCATGTACATATGAAAGTCAAGCAAACCTTCATTAGAATATCAATCAAACATTCAGCTTCTTCCATTTCAAATCCAACCATACTTTTTTTTCCTAGATCAAAACTCATCAATCTCAAAAACCCTCATTCCTCTTCTCCTTGATAATAACCATCAATTCAAAGGAGCCAAAAAATGTACCGATCTTCGAGCGTGGCGTCTCGTGCATCAGAGGATATGTTGGTGAATCTGGGCTCGAACCCGGTGGTGCTGAAGATACTACCGGGTGATGCTGACATCGTGCTACCAAGATACGCCTTTGAAGTTGTCAATGAAGGCGAAAAGAAGCACCAGAAGGCGGTCGGAGAAAAGGCGATTCACCTTATCCCTCTTGTGCTCTTGCTTTGTGCTCTCATTCTTTGGCTTTCTTCTTACAACCCATCTCCTAAATTACCATCCAATGGTCATGGAGTCAACTAGGCAAAGAAGGTAAATGTGGGAAATTAAAAGATGAGCAATTTATTTGTGGTGATGATGTTTGGTTAGGCTTACTCGAGTTTTCCCAGTTTGTATTCGTACTTTTCGCATCATTTTCGAGTATACATATCCTACTCGATCTCTTGTTTTTTCATCAATCTTCAAAAAGGAAACCAAAAATCTAGCATTGTGTTATATTTCTTTCATTTGGTGTGGGCAAATTGAAGGATCATTTGTTGAGTAAAAGTATAAACAGGAGTGAAAAGAAGGCGTTAAAAACAGTTCGAATGTGTTGTTTTTGCAATAGCCAAAGCATACTGAATTTGTGTCAATGCACATGAAGTCAAATCATATGAGCCTACTACTAGTACTACCAAGAGCATGAACTCAGCGTTACCAATTCAATTCAGGCAAAACACATGCCTCTTGTTCTAAATTCTAGCGACAACTAAAAGTCTAAAAGTGATATTGTGGGCCTACAAGAATATTAAGCCCACAACGAGTTTGGATAAACTTTTTTTCTTTGGCCCATTCAGCACCATATGATAATATCCGGCCTTTTTCCTTTTCTTTAATTAAGATTGGCCAAAATGCCAAATTGGTATTAAAAAATAGCATCTTTGGACACTTGGGTATTTAAAAAACATCTTTGGACAAATGAGTATTATAAAATAAAAAATTGGACGTTTGAGTATTAAAAAAGCAAAAAATTGTCATTTTGACACAATTTCATGAAAATAATCTAATTTGCATGCAAAACACACTTGTGTATTAATTAAAATTGTTATTCTAGGTTAAGCCTACTTTTTTTATTTATATCTAATAAAATTATATTTAAATCTTATGCAAAAAACAAAATCGCAAATATTTAAACATTTAATAAATAAATTTATAAATAAAATTTCCATGTAAATAAGAGTTTAATTTGCCTTAAATAATAATTCAATTATATCATCATAAATTATAATATATGTATTGATTATTTGTCATGGAAATAATATCTTTGATGTTGTTCATTTGCAAATACATACACAAGGTCAATAAGGATAACGAGTTCATCGGATTGCGCTATTAAGTAAAAAAATTAAAACATATTCCATTAAATATATTTATTTAGAATCAAATTGGAATAAATATTTATTTAATAATTTTTAAAACTTTAATTAATAATATGTGGCTAACTTCACATGAACCTTAAATTGAAATTTTAAAGAAAATTTGAGAATTAATTACTTTTAAAGTAAAATAAAAAAATCAATTTCAACAAAAATGATTTTTCTTAATGAAAATCGCTTTTTTAAATCGAAAAAATAATTAAATGTCCAATTTTTGTTTTTATAATACCAAAATGTCTAATTTTTTATTTTATAATACCCATTTGTCCAAACATGTTTTTTTAATAGCCAAGTGACTAAAGGTGCCACTTTTTAATACCCATTTGGCATTTTGGCCAATTAAGATTGATTAGGATATTACACTTAAAAAAAAAAAAAAAAAGGATACAACAGTTCATCATTAAAAAAGTGACATGATTTTTTTGGAAATTGCAAGGCTCGTCCATGCTGAAGAAAAAAACAAATATAGTGTGACCTTCTTTTATGAGGCGACAAGAAAAGATAAAACCATTCCTACCCAAACCGATATCCCCTTACTCAACTAATAAATCAACATGTTGTATCATCCTATTGGTTAAGCACTCGTGGATTTACCATAAGATCTCGGTTTCGGGACTTTACTGCTCTCTTCTCTTTAGAGCTGGTTACACAATATTTTTCAAATGCAAAAAAACCATATTCATTTACATTTAGAAAATCATAAAAATCATAAGAAGGTCAAGAAAATACAATGATTACAATATATTGAGCTACAAAATTGATATGCATGTACCGATTAAATAATTAAATAATTTATACCGATACACTTTTTAACATTATGTTTTTTGTTACACAATTAATTAGGGTATAACATAACACAATTCAAATAAATCTAAATTAATATACTTAATCACAGTATATGATTCTATAAACTTGAATAGGTAAAGGATTAATATACATAAAATACAAACTTCATTCCGTCCAACAAACGGCTTTAACTTCCTAGTAAAGATTATGTTGTTTCTTCATGGATGTCATGTCCATTAAGACTATCTCAATTTAATACAATGCGTAGCATTCTTCATTTAATAACTTAATTGATTATACGTGCATGGCTTCCTTCGATCGTTTTGTAGTTTGGTTGGATTTGAAATCTAATTATCGAGGAAACCTAAAAATTGGAAAATGACGTGAAGTACGGATGAAGGGAGAATCAACAGACAACATGCCGCTTCAACAAGCTATTCTAAGGTTGTTGCCAACCCTTTGTCAACACAACCAAAACATCCATCTGTGTGTTCCTCCTTGTGTGTAATAGCACTAATTAGAGTCTTGCATAGCTTTATACTTTAAGTTAAAGAGATTATTTTCATGTCATTTAAAATTTATAGCGAAACTTCAAACAACAGCCACAGGTTGCCCGAGTCACCCACATGTAATAGGTAGCTAGGCTTTTAGCTTAGTGTCTCGCCCCGACCATTAATATAGAACGGGGGCTTCATATGCACATCTGTGCGCATATAGTCATTTGATGCAACACATAGTGCAATGAGTTTCATCTTAAAACCAATTGACAATAGGAGGAGTAATCCTTGAAACTTATACGATAGGCTTTTTTTTTGTACAATTTTTCGGTGTTATCTTCACAACATGATTAGAGTTATTATTGACTACCTCTCTTTTGGAGATGATTATCATTTTAGTTTTAAAAATGTTGCTACAAATATTTGTCATTGTAGAATTATAGGCAACGATTTATGGGTTTTAATTGTATGTCAAGAGCTATCCAAAAATCAATCCAACCTAATAACCCAACTCCAATTTGCTAAAAACAATTCAAGGACGAGTTAAAGGGTGTTGATGGAATTTTGTTTGAAAAAGTCAATAATGGGAATTTAACACAAACAAAACTTCATGAAGAGATCTAAATAAATCTCAAAGGAGCAAACAAAAATTGTTAAGATGTCTTAAATCTGACTGCAACAGGAAACACGGGGTCTCGCTGACCGGTCAGTAGGTCTGGGGTCTAAGAGGGTGACACACCCCCTATCCGTGGGGTCCACGGGGGCAGAGTAGCCCTGGGCCAAATAGGTGACTATACATTCTGTTTTCTAGGTCTATCGCAATCTGTTTGGGCATGCGAGCCATATTTGTAACTAAGGTTTCTTTAGTCTCTACATAAATTCTCGAATTACCTATAGCTCTATAATTCTAATTATATCTTCCATAATAATATTGTTTCTCTGCCAATTAAATTAGGTAACACTCTCTGTATCGATTCCATTTATTGTTCTCGTTCGATCTCTCATTACAACAAAAAAACAAACAAGAAAAAAATTTAGACACATCAAATGAACTAGACCTCGTCTAAGGATATGCTAAACTCACTCTATGGTAAAACAATGACGTGTAGAATGATAAATGTGGAGATCAACCAATGATTTTGGTAAGAACTCTTAATCTTAGGAATAGAGTCAACATTAAAGCGCAAAAAAAGTCGAGATTACAGGAGGTAATCTTAGTCTACTTCATGTCATCAATGATATTTGGTATTGTTCGTAGGAGGTTGAGCTCATCACGGTGAACATAATAACATCTCTTCAAAGGTTAGCGGTAAGACGACTAAGCCACATTTTCAAGGAAATTAACAAAATAACAAATCACATTGTCAAGATTACAATCCCTAACCACAACTTGACTCAAGCAACAAACAATCTTACAAATCTTATCATATTTGATACTTTCGAGCAGTCGACGAAGCACTAACTCAGCTCCTAAACCCTTTCCCCTATCACAATTATATGATATCTAATATGTTACCTTATATCCGTTAACATAAAATACATTTCAAATTCCGTAACTCCACCTTAATGTGTAGTAAGTTTATATTACCACTCTATAATGGTAAGAATATAATGTATTCACCCATCGACAAAATCCAAAATCTCTTTTACACAAGTGTAAAATAAAATATGTTTGACAATTTTTCTTTCAAAGGTTCATTCACTAATCTTTAAAATATAGCTTAAAGCTCTTCAAATCCAAAATGTGTCCATAAACCTACATTAGAAAGACTTCATCATCAATCAATCTCAAAAAACAAATGATATCATCAAGGGATCACCCTCAACATCTTAAATTGGAAAACTAACCACCTGAACCCATTCTGTCGTAACCCAAATCACCATTTTTAAAAATATAAAGATTTAAGTCTCTCACAATTCAAATCAACATTATTGAAACTATTATTTACTCAAAGAGAAGGCAAAAACAAAACAAAAAAAAAGGAAAAACAAAAAGAAAGAAAACCTTTCCCCACAATCACATTCTCCTCTTCTTCCTCTCCAAGCACAACAACGCGCAAGAACAAAACACCAAAAACGGCTACCCAGCTGACCAAATCGATTAAGAATTCCCAATACAACTTTCACATTGTTCGTTTTACTCTTGATCCAATTCAACATTCAGATTTCTCTGGTGAGTTGCTAATCTCTCTACAATTGGTTTCAGTAAATGGTTTCATCTCCTGTTTAATTTCCAGATTATGCTAAAAATTCAATCTTTTTGTGAACTTTCCAATCGGGAAAGATCTTGATGAATTCATTCCACGATATCTTCCAGATCATGAGCACTACGGATGCATTCAGTTGTTGGGTTTTGATGTTTTTAGCTCCTCACTTCGTTAAAGTGTTGTCCTTTGCTATTTCAAAAAAGTTGTGGGTTTTCTTCTCCACGTTCTTATCAGAGGAATTCACTTGCTTTTTTCTGTTCTTTGGTCAATTGATCATCGTTTTCCTGTTTGATAACTTGAAGATCGAGAAAGTGTTGGTTTTTGAGGCCTGAAGAGTTGAACTTGTGGGGGTTTTCTGTAATGTGTTGATTGATTGAAATCAGTTGAGTTTACATCCTCTTTGTTTGAAATTGTTAGGTTTTAGACACGATCAATTTCAAAGAATTCCTCTTTTTTGCAATTCCTGCTTTTCTTGGATATCAAATTTGAATCATTCTGATGGATCGTGGTACATCGGTCTAATCTTTGCTAGCAATCGTCTTGTTTGTGATGTACAGGTTGATTAGATTGGATTTAGGGTGTGGAAGAAGAAGGATCATGACGCGATTCAAAACCGGGAGTAAAGTGGAAGTTTTCAGCACTAGGGAGGTCTCTTCGGGTTCTTGGTATTGTGCAGAGATAGTCCATGGAAATGGGCATTACTATACGGTTAAGTACGAAATAGGGGGGAAATCTGAAGTGTTTGATAGGGTGCGTAGGAAGGCGATTAGGCCTTGTCCTCCTCCAATGCAGGTGTTGGATTGGGTGCCAGGTGATGTTGTTGAGGTGTTCCACTGCTTCTCGTGGAAGATGGCGACTGTTTTGAGGGCGTTGCAAACGGGTTGGCTGTTGGTTAGGTTGCTTGGATCTGATGAGCTTGAAGTTAGTGAAGATGAGGTTCGGCCGAGGCTTTTCTTACAAGATGGTGAATGGAATGTCATTGGAAAGGTGTATATGTGTTTCACTTGTTGTTTTCCTGTAATATGTTACTTTGAGATTCATTTTTGGTGAACTAATGGCTCTCTTCTTCTTCTTCTATTGGTGCAGGGTTCAAGTAACTTTGATGAGAGGCAAAATGTACCTTCATTGATGAACAATCCCAATTCCCGGCAAATGGAAACAACAAGCATTTCTCCGAAGAACATTAATGGTAATCAGGAGGTCCAAGATGCTCCTAAATCGTTGAAAAGGAAGTTTAAAAGTTGTTACCCCAAAAGTGAAGGACACGTAACTCAAAACCAAAAGTTTAGAGTCAAGAGAAAAGACAGGCGAAAGGATCAGCGCATTTCTATTGCTCAACCTTCGTTGCCTGTAAAGGTAGATGTTGTTGCTTCTTCACGAGCAATGCCGATAGAAAAAGTTGTGGGAAGGGAGAGAATGGACGGTGCGGCTGGATGCTCACATGCAATAAGCTTAGATTCCAGGGGTGCCAATAGTATCACGTCCTCGGTTGCTAGTTGTAGTATGTCTACAATAAATGCCTGTGAGATTCCTCAAAACTTCCTTACAGGTCCTTTTGAAGCAAATGGTGATTATAATAGTGATGCTGAATCTTTTTGTCCCAACCGATCAGAGGAAGGAAATATTCTCCTTCCTACAGATCAGAAACTGTCAGAAGAGGTCCATAAGATAGAATTGCATGCCTACCGTAGTATTATAGGAGCATTGTTTGCATCTGGTCCTTTAAGTTGGGAACAAGAAACCTTGTTGACTGACCTCCGTGATTCACTTCATATATCAAATGATGAACATTTGATGGAACTGAAGAGTTTGGTATCCAGTAGTACCTGCATTCTTAATACTTGACTCATATGGTATCCATGGTATCTTCAATTGTAACCAGCATGTGCTGTATATCTTGTAGCTTTTACTTCTTTTCTTCGTATGATTCATAATGAGCTATCATCCTGAATTGTGTATATACAACCAATATCAAGAAGTGAATGTTTTAAGTTCATCTCAGTCCTTTATCTCTCTCATTTTTTTTCTCTGTCTAAGCTGTAGAATTAGTATGCTACTGATCATGCTTTTAGCTGAATGTTTGCAATAATTGCAACATTAATCCTTGTTCTCTTACTTGTAAGGCATTGCTAAATATGGTGTCATTCATTTGAGATATGGAATGTCATTGATATTATTTGACACTGGTCGGACTTTGTTTGATACTCTTGATTGTCTCAAACTACAATTCCTTGAATGACATGAACATTTTCATTTAAGGATGCTATTGATCCTTCCCGTGTATTTCCAGGGCCAAAGTTTCTTGGCGTAAACTATGAGGCAGGATTGCCATCAAGTTTGCTGCACATTTGATTGTAGCTAATGAGGCATTGCCATTATTACTGGTCATGGCTGCTGCATTCTTCTACTTGAGGCCTCTTGGAAGCCTTGAGTGTCCAATTGCGAAGAATGTCATGCCAGAATTCCAGGACTTCCATGGAATGTCCTGCTGTATGACTGCTTACAAAAGGTTTTATGTTCTTTATTTACCTTAAAGATTCCATTTTCTTTGCATATTATCTGTTCACCATCAAAGTTCATATCAGAGTCAATGTTCTCTCCTGCCTAAGGGTGAATTCTGAACTGTCTTCAGATATTTCTTATTGATCATTTGCCAATCTGTTGAAATACTGAGGAAAGTCGCACATTAAATTTGAATAACTGACATTTGATACAGAAAACTATAAAATTCCATCAAGTGAAATTATGATATTCTTATATTAGTATTACATTCGTCGGATATATGATGACAAAAAAAGAAAGAAGCATTTCTGGATTTAAAAAAGGAAGAATTTCTTCGCCTTCTACATTGCGATTGCATTGGACCTCTGTTCCTTTTCAGTTGATTGAATTCTCTTTGCAGATAGTTATATGGTGATTGTTAGTGTCAAGGATCTGCCTACCTTTATTTCTCACCATTCAAAATTTCAAATAGAGTATGTGTGTCTCTTTATATTAGGATCCTGATCACATCAACTGAACACTTCAACAGATAAAAACTCATGGTGTATATGCTGCAAAATGCTAATTTACAAGTGTTCCTTATCGTTTCATCACTCTTCAAGGGTGGTTGTGGTTGAGTGAGGCTATATTTTCTTCTGATTATGATCAACTTTCCTTCTTTGCCTTTTGCAATTTCTTCTTTAATTCTTGATTTTAGACTCTTGATAAAGAGTGCCAGATGTGCTGTAATCAGAAGTTAATTTGTATTTGTTGGTTGCTATAATGATGAGCTAAGAATGCATGTGGGTCAAAATATCATCTAAGGGATGTCATATCCTTTTTTGCTCTTATATTGACTCCATTTGCAGCCAACAGAATCATCCTTTTCATGATTTCTGCCGATTTTTGTGTTTGCCCACTTTCTCCTTTGTTGGTGAACTATTTAAAAAAGGATGTTAATGTTGTACATAACAATAGCAATATAATATCATTTGACTCCGAAAAGGAAGCCTAATGTTGTGTAAAAAGAAACATTCAGCTTTTTACAAAGAAATTATATGGCTTTGTCCTTCATAAAGACGCATGAACATCTTTAAAGGTTTGGATTCTTGTATACTTGTATTGCAACCTAATAAGAAACTTGTTAAGCGGAAGCCCCATTGTCTTTGCTTGCAGATCAAAATTTCGTTTTCTTCTTCTTCTCTCTTCTGAACTCAAGGGCATCATACAAGATGGGAAAACCCATTGAACAGATTGTGGGCAAGTTTGAGTCAAAGACAACAATAAGAAAGCAAGGAATCTGAGTTCATCAGCTTCTGTTCCTGACTGTGCTCCATAGAGCCGTGTCCATGGCTTTCGCTTGAATATCCATGTTGCAGAATCTGCAAATGTAGCCGTCGCTAGCCCGGATGAATAATAATATGATGATAAGGATTTGAATTTGTGTAAGATCAAAAATGAGTGAAAGGATGTTCATTGCATCTAAGATTTATGTAAGATCTAAAAGGATTGTTAATTCATTCTTTATCTTTGCATCTCTCTACAATGTTCATTCTATTGAATACATATACATATGGCGATACATACTGTACTCTAACAATGGTGCATAGTTTTAACAGATTATGTTCATTCTAGTATGACCATAATGTAACTTGTAGAGAATTTATGAAACCCATCACCATATTACTATCATCATAGAATAACATATAAAGACCAAGCCTCAGAACGCAGTTCCATCACATATCACAGCAAAGGGTCGATGTATAATTAGGGATCTTACGCGATTGTCGACAGCAAATGCTATAAGGTGAGTATCATGGCCAGATATAGACATTAACTCAGCTTCTCAATTACAGATGGACTAGAATAGTCCAGTTCAGAAGATTCAATCTCCCTGTCACACTTGTTAGACAGCAGAGGGCAGCAGGCTTTCACTAAAAATGGCTTTCATTGAGTACCTGGCTCCATGCGCATGTTAACAATATGAGAATAAATTACTAGGAAACATCACAAAACTAAGTAAAAACCTGATATTGGTTATCAAAGAAATAAGCAGAGAAGATACTCCAGTCAAGTCGCTATGATTCTTAACGAGCACTCCTCTCATAGTATGTGATAACTGAAACTTGACACCAAACATAATTTGCAGTATAATCAGATGATAAGTCTTTAAAAATAGAAAGATCCATAAAACACTTTACAAAATGGCTTAAAAATGGGCACTACATGGAAGGGCATAGCAACAATGCACATCAAGAGAGATTTATCACAAAATAAAAAACATTCTGTTTCCCAAGCTTCCAAGACTCCTTTTTCCAAAACTAAGGTGTTCATTCTTTCTGAGCGCCTAAAAGCATTTTATCTAAAGTTTCAAGGCGAACAAGATTACGAAAATGTTGATACTAGCCGCCAAACAAGCATAATTATATGAACTGTTGAGAGTTTATCACTTTAAAAAAGAGAAAGTGCACTTACATGACATGAACCACCAGCTAGCTTACGTCAAAGAGCTCATTAACTTCAGCAACAGAGCCCTTAACAGTCAGCCGACACTCAGGCACAATCATCTGATCAACAAGCCCATGGATCACTTCGTATATCTCATTTACCCGACAATGTGACTTGTCATTGGCTACAAAGTCATGCCTTGAGTTCTTCACTTCAATCCAGCTGAATGCTGCATCTTTCTTCAACCCTTTTTCCACCATAAGCTGCCTCACGTTACCCGCATCATCCCATCTTTTCGCAGCAGAATAAATATTTGACAACATTGTGTATCTTCCTGAATTATCCGGTTCCAGCTTAAACAGAACCTCTGCAGCCTTCCTGGCTAATTCCATGTCTCCATGGATCCTGCAAGCACCCAGGAGTGCGCCCCATATTCCAACATGATCTGATCCATTAGGGGCCCGCTCTATCAAGCTCACTGCTTCTTCAAGCCTGTTCTGCCTTCCTAGCAAATCAATCAGAATCGCATAGTGATCTGATCTTGCTTTTAATCCGCAGTGAGCCATCATATCAAGAATGCATAGGCCTTCACTTAGTAACCCACAGTGGTTACAAGCAGAAAGCACCCCGAGAAATGTCACATGGTTTGGCTTTTGCCTTGATTGTATCATGTTTTGAAATACTTCGAGTGATTCGGCCCCCTGCCCATTCTGAGCAAACCCATTTATCATTGAATTCCAAGAAACCGTATCTTTTGAAGGCATCCTGTCAAACAAATGTCTAGCTGATCTCATGTCTCCGCTCTTGCAATACAAGTCAAGCAGAGAATTGCATACATACACATTCACCAAGCCAGATCTCATTATGTGACAATGAATTTGTTTTCCCTTCTCGGTGAGTGCCAAGTCAGCACACACGCCGAGCAAAGACACATATGTGTATGTGCTTGCTCTCACTCCATCACCCTGCATCTGAACAAAGAAATCCAGAGCTTCCTTTCCATGCCCATTCTGAGCTAATCCTGCAATCAACGCCGTCCAGGAAACAGTATTCTTCATTTCCATTTGATTAAAGATCCGGAAAGCGTCATCAAGTCTAGAACCACGGGCATACGCCACAACCATTGAAGTCCAGGAGACGACATCTCTCTCAAGCATGCTACTAAAGACCAAGTATGATAAATCAGGCCGGTCGCATTTCCCGTATGCATCAATCAAAGCATTGCATATCACAGCATTAAACTCCAGCCCAACTGCAACGGCCATGCCGTGTAGCTGACACAGTAATCTCAAATCACCCAAGCAAGCGCACACTCCCACCATGGTAGCGAAAGTGAACTCGTCGAACACCAGAGCACCACAAACGACTTGCACCCTCTTGAAAAAGCCGATAGATTCTCTATGAAGCCCGTGGCGGGTTAATCCAGAGATCATCGAGTTATAGCTCACTATGTTTGGTTCAGGCATTTCGTCGAACAGCTCATGTGCATCATCAAGAAGGCCACTTTGCAAACAACCATTAATGAGAGCGTTCCAGGAGAAAGTGTTCTTAAATGGGAGATCATGAAAGACCTTCTGGGCAGCATCTATGGCACCGCATTTAGAGTAAAGATCTACAAGTCGGTTGGACAGGAAAGTTTCCGAGACGAGAGCCGTTTTGATCAGATAAGAATGCAGGTGTTCCCCGAATTTCAAGTTTTTGGTTGTAATGGCGTGTGTGATCAGAGATGCAAAGCGTTGGATGGAATCTATGCTCGTAATGACCTTACTAGTCGGAAACATGAATGCCGATAAAATCAAATACCTGATTGCAGGTTCGTCGTTTTTCTCGTACGATTTAGCTATGGTTCGCCATGGACGGTGAAAATGTTAACTGATTAACAAGTTGGGCGGTTTTCTGCAATTTTCAAGATATAGGGAAATCAAGGACAACAGTTTGGCTAACAAAGTTATACGCGGCGGATCGGAGTAGATTTGTTAAATTCTGGTAATTTGAGGTGGTTTAGTGCTAGAAAAAAGAGTGGGGTAGTTTTGAAAAAGACCCCAAGTTTCTTCTGGCTTACCAATTTTACCCCAATGAAATACTGGCAAGAAAGCCAACTGCAAGAATTCACATTTTTATAGTGTACTGTATAATATCAATTTTACCCCAAGTTTCTTGTGTTGTTGCAAAGAGTAACTTTCAAGCATTTGTAAGTTCCGCCGAGGAAATACTTGTGAACGAGACGACGAACAAACTATGTTGTATCGGGCCTAACACTTGTGCACAGTCACAACTGGGCGTTGTCACATCATACGATCAACGGTTCAACCTAAGGCCCGGTGATCTCCAAGAGACAGGGACCATAAATGGAGCAGAATGATCAGCACATATGGTCACCTTCACTGGAGTCTGCAAGGTACTTAATCTTTGAAAGATGGTGCCATCGCTATAGCTTCAATGGAGGGATCTGATTCACACCTCCAAGTTTGAATGCTGAATGCATTCATGGAATTGTGCAAATGTTGTGTTATTCCCAAAAAGGGCCCTAACTATTCCTCTTTATTTTATAAGTAGCTAAGTGAGAAATCTTTGACCAAAAAAAATAAAAAAAAGTGAGAAATCACATGTAAATTCAGTACAGAATAATGATAGTAAGCTTGGTTAGCTGGTTGGTAAAGGCGTATAAATTCGTTGTTTCTAGCATTTATTAATCTTTAATCCTGAAAAGTAATGAAAAAAGTACAAAACTAGGCATATTTACATCGAGCATGTGTACCATGCTCAGTCTTCCTATATATATACAGCAAAAACACGGATGCGATTAGCTTCAAAGGAAGAGAAATGAGATGCACCTATTCATTCAAAATTCGAGCCTAAGACAACACCTCTCTTAATCCTCCCATGTTGTTAAACGATCCACGCTTCAGTGATTAGCTAATTAAAATGTAGTCTAAGCAAAATTGGTAGAGATCTAACACCAATATAACAGTCCTACAAGACCCAAAGCCTACACCCCCTCTCAACTTCCATTGATCCCTGAGGACACAACAAGCCTATCCCCGTCCCGAACCACCTCCAAGCAATCGACCATCGCTCCATCCTCCGTTTCAAACACCGCATTCTCAATCCCAAGCTTCTCGGACGCTATCTCAACCAACCCCCTAAAGCTATCAGGCAACAACAACAGCATCCTCAAATCCCCGCCTCCCTGCCCGTCATTATAGCTGACCGTCACCCTTGAAGGATACGACGCCCCGCCCCCACCACACACACAACCCCCCTGGTTCGGGTTCGGGTTCATAAACGAAGAGAACCCGTCTTCTTGCCCGACATGGGCCGCTGACACGACCCCGAACAACGAGTTCCGGAACGTGTTCGTCCTCCGCCTCAGCCTCGACAATTGTCGCCCCACAGACCCTCCGTCTTCAATGGCTGCATCAACCGGGAGCATCGGGTCGCTCTTGAACCTCCCCAAGAACTGGTTCTTGCTCTCCTCTGGCACCTCGCTCTTGAACTTCCCCAAGAACCGGACCTTGCTGTCCTCGTCCGGCATCGTGACCACCACTTGTTGGACGGGTTTTGACTCGGGTGTCGAGTTAAAGAGGGCGCTGATCTCCTCTTGCCCTTGTTGGTCAGCCAGCTCACGCGGGGTCCACCCACGGTTGTCGGGTTGGTCGACGTTGGCGCCTTGTTTGAGAAGGTACTTCACGATCTCGGTGTTTGCCTCGCATACCGCCACATGAAGGGCGGTGGTCCCCGGATTGATCTCCGAGCTCGTATCGCCCGTGACCTTAGCAAGCGTCACGTCACCCTCGAACTCGGATATGTTCTTGAGGAGTTCGAGGTTACCTAGCTGTGTGGCTATGCATGCGAAATGACCAATGTCCCCTGCACGAATGTCCGCACCGTATTCTCGTAGCAACATGACTACTGGATCATGACCGCCCACCATAGCTTCCCAGAGCGGAATGCTCCCTTCTTTATCTGAAGGTTATAAAAATGTCAGTGTTCTTGAACAACAAAATGGGCTACGAGACAAAAGGAGCTAGTCTGCTACTCAACCTGAATCTCATGTTCTTATTATAAAAAGTGTTGTTTAGAGGCGCAAAGGAACGTGATCTTAACTTGGTGTGTTTAGTTTACCCGAGATAATGCTTTGTAAACTAATATGTTGTATTAATCTTAATCTTAGCATATATGATGCAAGATAATGCATTAACTAGAGTATATGAATGCAAATTTGCAAGATAATATATTATATTGCAAATTTGTTTCATGACATGCTATTAATTTGATTTTAAAACATGGCTGTATACATATACTTCTAAGTCAGTTTAAACAAGGGACATAGAGGACTGCCTACCTCTACAATTAGGATCTGCTCCGTGTTCTAGCAAGAGCAGCGCACATTTCTCACTACCTTTGGATGCTGCAACATGCTGAATAGCAGGAAACAATTGTATAGGAAGTCAAGAAAAGAGCCAATGATCATTTTCAAAATTTCATACATAACAATTTCTAATGAAACACAAGACAGAAACAAAATACCAGAGCTGTCCTTCCGCTGTCTTCTGATTCGTTCGGATCAAGGCCACGCTTCAACAATTGAAGCATCAACGAGTCATTCCCTCTAAGAGCGGCAAAGCATAGATTTATCAGATCAAGCCTACCACGTCCAAGCATGTTCTCCGTCTCCGCCAAAATCTTCTCCATGAGTGGATTTGTTGAATCCTTCAGATGCTGCTCAAGAGGTTTAAAGTGAGAAAAGGGATAAATAAAGGTGCTTGTATTTGCTTATCAAATTTAGATTGCTGAAGAAATAGACATGGCCGTACCTGAAAGAGGTTATTCATTATAATGGTTCCATCTCCCACACTGGACTGAACCATATTTAAGAATTTGTTTCTGTTTAACCTCAGCAGCTGACACAGACGTGTAGTTCGTACTGTGAAGACCTGGGGTCTGTAACAAAGGACACCGACTTCACCGCATACATCACCCTTTTTCGCATGTCCAACAATCTATGACATACACAAAGAAACAATCTATGACATACACAAAGAAAGGAAAAAGAGATATACAAAAGACACTTCCTTTTTATCAATCAAACATCTCTCAAAATAAGGGGTTGGAACTTACTTGTTCACCTCCGTTCCTAAGTTGTATAAGATCCTGAAGAACAAATCAAAGAGCAATATTGAACATTCAACGAAAAGTAACCAGATGGATTAATAAATTCCAAAATAAGGTAGACTACATACCACTGAACCACTAACGATAACATAAAAGTCTGATGGTGCTTCATTTTGCAGGATAACATCTTCATTGGTAGAATAAAACTCTGCTTTCATTTCAGAGACCTTCAGACACAAAAAGAAAAACAAAGGATAATGAAGTGAGGGTATGATAATAAAATCACATTAAAAAATCCAAACATGTACCCATGCATTAATATAACACTACCAGCTGAAAAAGGAGGTCATTGGACACACCACGGAACAAATACACCTCATCTACAAGGGAGTAGAAAAGATAGTGAGAAATGCTAGAGCGAATAGCTTTGGGAAGAGAATCTAGTATCTCTTGCTGCTGCAATCCCTCAGAATCTGTCCTGAACTTGAGGCAGATATGTGCAAGCATCTGTTCTTGCAAGCGATACGGCAGCTGGTGTCTTGTAGCAAAGCTAGATGCTGCTTGAATGCTATCCCTCTACAAAAGAGAGGCCAATAAAATGTTACTAAAGGATAAAGGCAGTATCACCTCATTAGAGCTAGATAAGGAAAAAACCTACGTATTTTCGTGTTCGGGTGCTAGCATGGGCGACCAGGTTGGTCATGTTCCCAATCAAATAGGCGGTGAGTCCAAGGTTGAAAAGCATATAAAAGATGTCGAACAGCATCTCCCACTTATTGACAGGATGCAAATCACCATAACCAACTGTGCTGAGAGTGGTGATAGCCCAATAGACGGACATGATGTACCGAGTCCAAATGCTGTACTTGAGAAAATCCTCCATTGTTGATCCTATCCATGTTTCTTTCTTGTCATGGTAGTGTGCTGCAATATGGTAATAGAAGCACCCCGCAGAGTGAACTGCGAAGAGAGTAACCTGGAAAAGATAACTCCTTCAGACAATGAAAAATTCATAGGGTTTATAGACTACACAACTTAACAGCCATACTATGTTACATCTAGCCACCCATTATCCAGCGTTCATTATCCAACGTTCCATTTAACGTTCCCTATAAGTGAGAAGAATTTTAGTCATTTTACACTTTTCTGTAGCATTTTACTAAGGTTGAAATGGGTATGAGTGGCTTTAATTATAATGAGGGGTTTTGTGCAAAATGCTTTAGACATTGGGTGGTTTTGTCCACTACGTTGTCGTTTACCCAAACTAAAGATCACAAGCTCAGTTAAAAAAACACTGACCCCAGCATACTTACGAAAATGAGCTTCACACATCGCACTACAAAGTAATTAAAGTTCCTATCTCTCTCCAACCTGATGAACACGAGAGAGATTTAGAGTGTCAGTAATGTAAGGGAAAAACCATTGTGCCAAACATTGGAAAAGGCACAGATCAAAGCAGAAGATACAGATACCTGGTAAAGAGGCGATTCACCCTATGAAGCCTCCATAGGCGGAGCATGTTCATTAAGCCATAGATTTGCTTAGAGGCTGGGAAGATGCGCTGAGCTAGTTCACAAGGACAAGTTGATATGATATCCAGCACCAGCCTCGGGCTCAAAGCATATTTTCTAGCAATTTGCTTGTGATCGTCGACGAGTTGGTACGTCGTTGGATCAAGATACGCAACAAAGAACGTGAGAACTATGTCCACAAGGAAGAAGAAATTCACGACATTGTCAATGATAGATATCGGCTTCTTTGGCGCTTCAAGAAACCCAAACTCAAAGGGTGAAATCCATGCTGTGTAGATGACAAGTACCACGAGGAAAGTCTCCCAAATCCTGCATTCACCCCATACGAGTTTTTCAGTGTTTAAGATTCTAATTCATGCATACACCACAACAAATCACCAACTGAGCATACATATTGGATGATACATCCCATTTGCTTTTCTGTGTAGCATGGCCAAAAATCTATCTACCGATCAAAGCTCAATTTATTATAAACGCAAATTCCACTTGGCACTATTCAACCACCATCTTTGACTAGTTTATCCTAATCAGGAAAGGATTCAATGTAAAAAGCAAGTACTATACACTTATATATATAAGGTCTGAACACCCACGTGTGTTTAGCTCATTCATAATAGGAATAAATTATCATTAGCAGCCCAAGAACTTTTGACCTAACACAATTTTTTATTAAGAACAAGAAAAGAATAATAAAGCCATTCAATCTGGTAGAGGGAGGACTAACAAAAGAACTCCATATGAGCCCAGGAGGCAATATTTTGGAGCAAAGAAGAAAACAAAAGAGGAATACAAAATACTGTAAAAGGCTTCTCAAACAGTGCACACTAGTAGTCAAAAGTCACCAAACAGATCCACCAACAACTCCACAACCATACGGAATCAGCCCTTTCCAAAAGCCTCCAAAAAAAAGGAAGCCACCAACTACCAATTATCTTTTGCTCCAATTAATTAAACAAACATATACACACACCATAGCTTTTCAACCAAATCAGATGCAGAGATCTTGAACTTTTTCAAGATTATAAAGACTCCAACGACACCTGGACAAAACTTGACAAACAAACCTAATTTCACACAGCATGCAAAAAAAACCAGATATCGCCAGATTCGGAGGCTCCAAATCGGCATTCGCAACCCTAGGCTAACAAATTAGGGCGAGAGAAGGGGCGAAACCTGTAATGGTGCTCGTAAGGGGAGAGGACGAAACGGCGAAGGCGAACCCTACGATGGCTACGGGCGCCGAGAGGGGGAAGAACATCAGTTGTGAGACTGTAATAGCTTCCCTCCCCCTCGACATCGGTCCGGAGATCGTCGTCGATCTCGTCTCTCCGCTCGCCGGAGGAGAACGGAAAGGGAGCGGATTTGGCCCTCGGAGGGCGCTTCGGCCTCGATCGGCCGAAGAGGAAGCCGCTGCTGAACCTGCTACTGAACAGGCCTCCCAACAACACCATTGTCGAAGCTTCCCTTCCCTGCGCAACAATGTCGTAGTTTTTTGAGGGTTTTTTTTCTGTTTGGGGGATTTTGGATTTGATTTGATTTGATATGGGGGGAGGAGGGGAGATGGTTGGCGGTGGAAGGGGCTATTTAAGGACGGTGACAATTTTGCCGGGGGCCATCCAGCCGCCCCGTACAGAATTTCCAAGCGCCCGCTTTTCTAATTCTTAGTTTGCCCTGTAATTTATAATATTTACGTTTAGTTCCCGTTAATATTATATAATTACGAAGTATTCTATAAGTTTTAATATGTACTCTGTTTGTCTTTAGACTATTTAGTAGTTGGTTATTAGCTAGCTTGTTTTACAATCGAGTCCTGTAATTTGGTATCAGAGCCTAGTTAATCAATTAACAAGCTGGAGATTTCCGAAAAATGCATTAATAGAGAAGCTCCACATATTAAGCATTTAAATATTGGCGATAAACATCATGAAGCAATATTAAATACCATAGTTGATGATATCGCTGAACTAAAAAGTAGTATCTTTAGATTAAGTGAAAAAATCAAAAATATTAGAGAAGAACTAAAAATCTATTGTAACCTTTTATCAGAAGAAAATAAGAAAATATCTACCGAACTTATTCACGAAATTAGGCATCAAGGTGCAATTGCAAAAGGTCTAGACGTTAAAAAATCAGCCAAATTTCCCTACAAATATCCATTCCAAGATCAAAACCCAGGAAAAGTATTTTCTGTACCAGTTAAAAATATTAACGAAAAAGGAAAAACCAAACTTGAGGAAAATGAAAAAGACAACGAAGACTAGTTTGGAACTAAGAGAAGATACCATGGAGGAACCTGGTATCATCAGTAGTGAAGAATCTGAATATGATACAGAAGAGGAAGAAATGTATCAACAAATGGGTTTGATAAGGTTAAAAGATATGGAAACCATACCTATAACGGAAATAAAACGCAAGATAAGTAAAATTATGGGTAAAAGGGTGTTAGACACCAACGAAATGGAAGAGGAAATAACACCTACTGAGTTGGAAGAAACTAATGAAGCTAATAGATCCTATTATAAAAGATATGAAGAAGGATCTTGTAGCTATAGAAAACCTTATTGTAAGCCGAAGGAGTTTTTAGAGAAAACAGCCAGATTTGGGGTAAGGATTATGCCCAATAACCGACCTAACAAGAAAGAACTCAAATTGGAACCCATAAGTGAAACTGGTTATAAGCTAAACTTAGATGGAGTTCGAAAACGTGAAGAAGTAATGGACTTTTGGAAGAAAAGTATGATGAGCGTGCTAAACCTCAATACAGATTGGAGAGCAACAAACTTCCTGAACTATATTGAGCATAGTTTAGAGGGAATAGTTGCTGACTGGTACGAAGGAGTACCAGAAGATTTCAAAGAAGGGTTAAGAGCTAATAACTTAGCTTCGTCTATGTTCAAAGACCTTTGTGAGGCTATAGATGAAGAGTTTATTGGTGAAAGAGATGAAGATGATAAAAAATTTATCGAATGGCAAAGAAAACTCAACACCCTTGAAATCTGTAACATGAAATATCTAGATAGTTATCTTTCTGAATTTGAGCATTACTACTATAAGATTGGTGAAAATCCTATTAATCTTCAAATGCTCTATGATAAACTTCCCAAACCAATTAATGAAGAAATTAGTGATGGTTACCATGAGTGGAAAGAAAGGTATATGTCTAGAGATACCCTAGGAAATAGAATGAAATACCTAAAAAGATGGGTTGAGAAAAAATGCCGAGAGGTTAAGGGAACACAGCAAATGAAACGACAGTTTCTAACATGTTGGGATTTCCCTAACGAATGGGGGTGTGATAAGAAAGATTATCAAAGAAAACATTATAGAAGGAAAAGTTTCAATAAGCAAAGAGGTGAAAAATATCATAAGAAGTATTATAAAAAACCCTTTGTTAAGAAAAGAAGGTTTTTTAGAAAAGCCTCTTATTGTCCAGAAAAGAAAAAGAGTTGCAAGTGCTGGGCTTGCGGGGAGACTGGACATTATGCTAATGAATGCAAGAATAGAAAGAATAATAAATTAGCAGAAGCATTAGGAAGTATGGATTACATTGAAATATCTGAGGATGAAGCTATAGAATTAGCATTGGGCAACAACAAAGGAGTTGTTGAGGTAGTAGAAGAAGAAGAGGTGGAAGATTCGGATTGTGAAGAAATTAATGAAATGATGCAAGGAGAGAGCTCTAGCATCGCTGATTTCTCAGAAGCATTCGAATCTGGAGGGGAAATGACAACGCCAGCTCAGCTCCAAGAAGTTGAATCCTCCATAGATGAGGAACAAATTGAAAATATGCGTAAATCAGGAGTAGAATTCCCTGTTATTGCTAAAGAACAATTCTTCAAGAGACATTTCTTCCCAGCATTCTCTAAGTTTGTGTGCGAACAAATGCTTGGAGATATAGTAATTAAAAACAACGAAAATCAAGCTACCGAAATCAATCTAATCAACTGGAAAAATATCCAGAAACATAACAAGGATAAGAGATATAAGTATATCTTTGTGTGTGGTATCCAAATATTCATAACTCCACTACAAGACTTTGGTAAAAATGTGCATTGCATTAACTTTGTTTGTGACACTAGGCATAAGAAGTTTAGTGATCAAACCATAAGTGGAGTCATATGCAACTTAAGTCAAGGGCCAGTGTCATGGATTTGTAGGCCTAAATATTATGTTAGCTTAGTTTGCACCTAAATTCTTAGCTCTTAAGTTGTTAACTGAAGGAATTAATATGCATAAGGGCACTTGCCCTATACAGTTGAAATGGAAGGTGGTATACAAACTAGAAAACACCACCAATCCTCCACTAAGGATGCAAATGGTAGAAGCTGATAAATATGAAATTAGTGGAACAGGTCAGATAGCAGTTCCTGTTAAGGTTAAGCCTGAACAAATCAGTCTAAAAACAATATGGATAAATGCCTTTGAGAACCCTTCAAACGCTAAGCATGAAAAAATCTTAACAGTTGATGAGGAAGGCAGAATTCATACCACATCTCAATCACCCGCAAACCTAACAATGGATAGGAGTCTTTCAAGAAGTAGAAGTTCTAGGTTCAATCCTAGTTTAAATCTTACCCAGAGAAACCAATTAGCGCCTCCAAATAGGACAATTAAAGAAGAAAGTCCCTTTAAGATAAATGAGGATATTGCTAGTCTATTAGCAACTTTGAATAAGAAACTTGAAATGGACACAGTTGGTAGAACTATTAATGAGCCATCTAGACATAGCATAGATCTAGGATCAATGGCAAGTTCTAACCCAAACCCAGAAGGTCGTCCAATGCTACAAGGAGAGTCCTCGAACTTTAGATCGGATAGAAAGCTAATAGGGTTTAAAACTAAAACCATTAGTGAACTTGTGTATGAAGAGGATGAAGAGTTAAATATGCAGGTTGAAGCTTGTCTAAGAGTCACTAATCCAAACAGTATTTACATTCCTATAGTATATGCATTGAAGGATTTAATAATTATGAGCTATGTGCATTCGTAGATAGTGGATGTTCTGTTTGTTTTGGAAAGAAAACATTATTCCCTGAATTTATGTGGAAACCTGCTACTAAACCTATTCAAGTTAGAATAGCTGATAATAGTATTATGGTTCATTCAGAAGTTATTTTGGATTTACCAATTATGCTTGGGGGTTACCCTTGTATAATTCCTATTATTTGGGCTACTGAACAAACATCTCATGACATGATAATAGGAAATAACTTTCAAAGGCTATATTCTCCGTGTACTCAAAGCTTAGAAAGTATGATATTTACTATTAATGGAGATTTAGCTTGTGTTAGAAAAATGAAAGATGCCTATACTCATCAAAAAATTGAATTCACGCGCAGTAAGCGTGGTGAGGAGCAGATAGTTCCAACGCAAAGAGAATTTGCGCTCTTTATAAATGAAGTAGGCATAAAAGAACAGATAACAACCCAACAAAAGGATTTATGTAGAGAATTATATTCTGAAGATCCTTTAAAGTTTTGGGATAAGGATAAGTCATTTGCTAAGATAGAGCTTATAGATTCTAAGACTGTCATCAGAGTTAAGCAAATGGTTTATACCTATAAAGATCAACAGGAGTTTAAAGAACAAATAGACGAACTGTTGAAAAAAGGATTAATTAGAGAAAGTAAGAGTCCTCATTCTAGTCCTGCATTTATGGTTAGGAATCATGCTGAAGAAAAAAGAGGAAAGGCTAGAATGGTTATCAATTATAAGAAATTAAATGATAACACTGTCTTTGATGGATATTATATCCCTAATAAAACGGTCTTGTTCAATAGGATACAAGGAGCCACTTGGTTCTCTAAAATGGACTGTAAAAGTGGATATTGGCAGATTAAAATGGATAAAGATAGTATACCCTTAACAGCATTTAGTGCACCACAAGGTCATTATGAATGGGTAGTTATGCATTTGGGTTAAAGAACGCTCCACAGATATTCCAAAGAAGAATGGATAAAATCTTTAAAGATCTTAAACATTGTTGTCTTGTTTATATTGATGATATCTTAATATTTTCTAAGACTTTAGAACAACATATGCATGATCTTAAAGCAATAACTCAAGAGTGCATAAATCATGGTATCGTCCTAGGACAGACAAAATGCATCTATGCAGTACCAGAAATTGAATTCCTAGGATTGAAGATTAAGGCAGGGGAGATTGTATTACAAGACCATATCCTTGAAAAGGTTGAAAAATTCCCTGATATTATAGAAAATAGGAAGCAATTGGAAAAGTTTTTAGGATGTCTCACTTATGCCTCTGACTTCATAAAAAATTTGGCTAAACTTAGGAAGCCATTACAGAGTAAGCTGAAAAAAGAAGAAGTGTGGACTTGGAGTAGTCAGGACACTAAGATAGTCCGAGAACTTAAAAAATGTTGCATGAATTTGCCTGTGTTAACTTTACCCAATGAAGATGATGAACTTGTTCTTGAAACTGATGCGAGTAATTATCATTGGGGTGCTGTTTTAAAGATTAAGAAGGATAATAAGTTGTGCAGGTACAGCAGTGGAAGTTTCAACAAGGCTGAATGTAACTACACAGTTATGGAAAAAGAGATTCTTGCTATCTTAAAAGGAATTAATAAATTTATAATCTTTCTTGCTCCAAAACCCTTTACAGTAAGAACTGATTGTAAAGGAATACTGGGTTTTATTCAAAATAATCTTGATAATATGAAAGCACAAGGGAGGCTCCTGCGTTGGCAATTAGCCGTTAACCAGTTTTCCTTTAACATTGAACATGTGCAGGGATCAAAGAACTCGTTAGCAGACAGCCTGACAAGAGAGCTTGCAATTGATAGAAATGCCAAACAGATACATAACAAGCGAAAAACAACCAGTTATGAGGTTGTATCAGGATTGTGGATTAGAGAATGCCTCTCCACAACAGATAAAAGAGTCAGTCGAGTTTCTCCTCTCCGTGCGTCCTTCGGATGCGGAGAGGACTAAGTTCGCAGAAAAAATCGAGCACCATAAGGGATGGGTGTCACCTCCCAGTAATTTAGTAGTTTCTTTTTTAGAGGAAGTCGGTAAGAGAAGATGTCGTTATGGATATCAAATAGCAAACTGCATGTCCAGTACCAGAATATTAGAGCTAGAAATAGCTAACAAGATGCTTCAGCTTCCTTGGGAGCTCCAGGAAAAACTGAAGGGTTATTGGAAATATAAAGATTTTCCAGATTGGTATGCTCAAGTGATGAACAGGAATTCAGGTATTTACTACGACATATGGGAAGAATGGGGATCTCAAATTAGGTATGGCCAGTCTGGAGTTGGAGGAGTTTGTCTACCTGGAAGTCCCGATGAAGATGCAGGAATTCTAAAAGCATGGGACTATGGAATGTGTCACGGGATATATGAAAAGTTGCCTAGACCATGGAGTCCACTTCATAAACATTTCACCAAGTTCCAGAAGTATGTGTTCAACAGGATTATAAAATCAAAGGAAGAAGATAATTTGATTAGTTTCGTGATGTGTGCTAATATAGAAACAGAAGGAGGACACTCAAAAGCACCTCATTACCTACTCAGATTTCTCCAAAAAACAGATCATTTTTCAGATGGACCGCGGACAATATATCAACCACTGCTCAAAACAGCTGTTGAAGCTAGAGCCATGGGATTCTTCTACATCTACGAGATCATCAAGGAATATCAGAAAAAAGACGTAATTATGTTCAAGGTTGGGTTTACCACTGTCATAATTTCAAAAGAACTAAAATCCTATTTCTTAGAAGCCATAGAGTCATATGATTCTATCCAAGAGTACTTGTCACAAATTGAATATGGGAGATACTTATCACCAAAGGGACAAGAGTTCCTTTGGGATCAGCTAATGGACTGGGATCCGGAGTATTCAGAGAACTTAATCAAGCAAATAGAGCTTGATGAATATGATGCAGAGAACTGGGAAGATAACATTGGAGATGAAGGCATGCATAACCTCAATAATTGCATGGATTAAACTTGCCAAGGCCACGTCACCATTCCACTTCAAACGGTCACAGAAGATCTTTGTCGTTTTACTTTTATCATTAATGTATTTTATTTTCAGAATGCTTTTTCTTTTTCAGAGAGTAATGACACTGTTGCCATGTGAGTGGATTCCCTGAGACTTTGTCGGGTTATAATTTCAAGAGCACTAAGAGAGCACCCTATGTTCTCACCAGCTCTATAAATACACCCTCTTGTAAGCTTAGAAGGGGCACCGAAAAATAGAGAGCAAAGTCTGAATCTAGAGAAAGAGAAAGAGAGCTTTGAACTTTACCAGTGAAGCGGAGTTTCCCTCACTCTAAGAGTTCAAATCCTTCTATGGATCTTTCTAGTTTGAGTGTTTGAGTGATTTCTGTGTTTTTCAGTGTGTTTGTGTGCTTGTAATCCTTTCAAATTCAATAAAAGTTTGTTTTTAAGAAAGGGAAAGCTACTTAATCGAAAGCTATGTCTTGAATAAGCCGTTTTCTTGATTACAAACCTTCCATCCACCTATTCAAAGATTATAAGTTAGAGACTACGATCTGAGGTAGGAAACGAAACAGATCTGTGCTGTGCTTGGACTAAGGGAGTCCTGGTTGAGGATTAGCCACCCCTAGAAATCCGGGAGCTACAGGAACGCCGGAGGTCCAGCGATACTACGTCCAGGTAACGGTCAAACCTCTCTAATTTTATTATCTTTCATTACGGAGCATGGTGGGCTTGTGATCATAGAAAATAGATTATTCATGATATAGTTAGTAGATTATGGTAGCAAGTACCATTTTAAGTCACCAAAATTAACAAATCATTCTAAAAGGATAAATCTGAAATAATTCATAGAATATTGGGCAGATCCCATAATTTTCTATAAATTAAAGGCAGAAACCAAAAAGAAAATAAAAAGAAATTGAGGACCCACCGGGACGCCTCAGTTTCCCCTTTTGCCGTTGCTTTCGGGAACCCGTGGTTAATTATGGGCAACTGTATTTGCACTAGTAAATATTTGGGGGGTTGGGGGGTTCCAGACTTCGAGTAGAAGTGAAAAGGTAGGACCATTTTGGAATTTAATATGGCGGAAATTCATGCTCCATTTTCTCCTGTTGCCCTTTGTTTGGGGGGGTCACCCCATTTATATTTTTTATTAGTCGGTCAAATAGTTCATCAACAAGTGGGCAAGACTTTTTAGCTTTTGTTATTAGGTCAACTTCAACTGGGGTTGGGCACCGGTCCAAACTCAGACCGGATCGGACCGGGAACGTAGAATATGTTGGATTGGGGACCGGGTCTGGTTCTGTCCAGTTTTGGACCAAATTTTTATATTTTTTAAAACAATAATTTTTTTAGAAAAAAGTAATTTTTTTATATAAAAAAATTATAATATTATTAAAGAAATCATATATGATTAATGAAAAATATAATACGGAGTATTATTAAGTATATAATATAAATGTGAAATTTATATATTAAAAACATACCATATAACATTTAAATTAATATAATTTTTATTTAAATTTTGATTTTTTTATTAAATTTTATAAGCCCTAACTTCAACTCTCAAAACTTTTATTCCAAGTTGATAACTAGACCCTAGGGGAGGAAGGATGGTCCATTTGGTATTTATATCAAGGGACTAGTTCAGACTATACTTATCAAATGGGTCGGTTCGCTAGGTTCAAGTCAACGGATTGCAAGTAAAGCCAAGTCGGATCATGATAGGTTATTATACGGATTTGAGTTAGTCAATGAGTCAAGAATGTCAAGTTTTTATAATTATTAAAATGATTTAATGATAAAATAATAATATTTACTAAAATTCTATTTTTATGATATCATATAAATACTCAAAGTTGTCTTTTTCACCCGGATTTATTTTTAGGATATTTTGATCACCTTTTAATTAAGCTTTGTGTTGATTTAGGACATTATAGTTGCATTGTATGAATATTTTTCCAATTTAAGCTAATGAAAAACCCTAGAGAAGGCAGATTAGTTTTACGCAAAATACAAACTTGGGTTCTTGAGAGCCAAAAACACTTTCAGCCAAGGATCGTCAGAAGCGGTGATGATTGATTCTAGATCGAGATATTCAATTTAGGATTGGTTAGGAACTTAGATTGCAAGTCTAGTTGTGAGATCCAACTCGATAAACTTAGGATGTCCCATCATTAATGAGAGGGTCACAAAAAATACGTTTATCGATGTAATAGTCAAAACAAAAAACCAACTAACAAAATGGAAAGCAAATACCTTATCCCAAGAAGAGCGTAAAACATTGATCAAAGCCAATATGTCTGCACAAGCTATCTATCTAATGCAATCTTTCTACTTGCCCAAAGGAATCCAGAACGACCTTGACAAGACAAACAAAAAGTTTTTCTGGAACAAGGATAATGGATATAAACCACTAATAAATTAGAATTCGATTTGTAGGCCATTTAACCAAGGTGGTCTAGGATTAGGAATTACAAAAGGTGGAAGCAATGAACCAAACCATGCAACTAAAACTACTATGAAAGATAATCGCAAAACCAATGCAACTAACATTTGGGTAAGGATCATCTCGAAGAAATATCTGGAAAAACAAAACTTCTTTGAGTACAAAAAGCAAAGCAATACTTCGTGGCAATGGTCCAAGCTAATGAACTTACACAACACCTTTTTGCAAGGACTCCGTTGGCAAGTGGAGACGGAAAAACGATTCGATTTTGGATTGATGTGTGGTCAGACCTAGGATATCTTAGACCAAAGGAGGACATAAACACATAAAATAACAAGGATGAACAAGTAAGCAATTCAATTATGAACAATAACGAATGGAACTTCGAGTCGCTTTGTAGGGTCCTCCCCATAGAGGATGCCCTAAAGATATCTCAAATAGCCCTACCTCAAACAAAAACCCCGGACCGGGTTTATTGGAAACCAAGCAAAAATTGATGGTTCTCCACAAAATCGACAGTTAACTGGATTCATGAAAATAAAGAAGACAATTCCACAAACCTTGGATAGATTTGGAAATTAAACATTCCACCCAAAGTAAAAAACTTCTTGTGGAAATTATGTCGAAATGGGCTCACCACCAAGGCTAGACTGGCTGCTAACCACTGTGTTGTTCCAAAAGGTTGTGCTTTATGTGATAACATGAACGAGCTGAGGATGCACACCACTTGTCCCTCAAATGTCCATTTACAAATACAACTATAACCACACTAAATCACAAAACAACCCAAATCGCAAACCAAATAGATACAAATAACTAGAAAACCAAATGGATTCATAAAGGAAATAAGATCCAAAACAACCAATGAGGAATTAGAAAGCCTTATTTGCGGTTGGTGGAGTATTTGGTAATTTCGTAGTAATTTCGTAATAATAAAACTTTTGATGGAGAAAACTATAATAACATAACACCAAGAAGGTACATGAATTTTGTTGCACACAATTTAAGGACCGGAAGCAAGCGATAAGTACAAAGCAAGATGTAAGACCTACAAACTACATAAAAAAAACAAACAAGAGGGCAAAAGCCAAGTGGACCAAACCAACGATAAATAGTACCAAACTAAACTTTGACGGTTCAGTGAATTCTGACGGTGTCGTTTCTTTTGGATTTGTTTTCAGGAATGGAAGCGGGACACCAGTGCCCCTAGATGGTGGTTTTCTCGGATGTCATTTTGTCTTGTTTTCGGAAGCCTTTGTGCTTCGCCATGGGATCCTTACTGTGATCAGTCGTGGCATCCCCCACTTGAGTATTGAAGGTGACAATCTGCAGGTCATTAAAGCAGTGTAGGGAGATTGGAGCTGTTCGTGGGAGGTGGAGATGCTTCGGACAGACATTCAGGGGTTACTTGGTTTTTTCAGATTTGGTCTATTCCTCATGTGTTTCGAGAAGCCAATGTTGTGGCGGACTACATCGCTACGTCTTTTCGACTTGTCTCCTTGTTTTCGTTGTGTTTCGATATGGTCCTCCGGAACTACGTCCGCTAGGATGTTCTAGAATAGTAGTACATTTGTAATAGGTCTAACTTAATTCTTTTCTTATAAAAAAACGTAAAAATTAATTGATGTGTTGTGTTAATTGTTATTTTTGACATTTAATTTGCTTTAATTAGTAGTATATAGTTATGACGATAGATGTTTACTAAAAAGTAAAAAGTACTGTATATAATTGCACATGATTTTGTCTAAAATGAGAGGTTTGACTCTACAAAGCCATCTCCCGAAGAAAAATATAATCATGGAAGGTTAGTTCTTGAGAATTTCCAGGCTCTTCCTTTTCTTCGTCTCTACGCCACCAGCTAGCTAGTAGCTACATGAAACAAAAGCCATTCTTACCTGCACAAAATTTGGAGCTTTTACCGACAATATCTTGCAAATCCAAACTAGGACTAAAGGTGCACCTCAATTTACAGTCACGTATTTTCATCATCACACATAGTCACTACTGATACCCAATCTTTATAAATGTTTCTTTTTTCAGAAATTTCAAATGGTAATTCACAATTTCGCGTGATATCCATATATTTATATTATTTTCTCAAGGTAATTTTATAGTTTTAATAAATTTTATCAAATAATCCACCATTAATTTATACTTTAAATTAATGATGACTGCATCTCCTCGATCCGCCCTAATAGCGTGGCCTAATTCATAGGATACAGTGTAGACAAACCCTAATATCTTTATAACTCGACCAAAAAAAAAAAAATCTTTATAACTCATTTTCTTAGTAGTGTCTCGTCGTTCTCGTATGGTCAACCAACTTGTCGGTTGGTAGTTGGTACTAAAGAAGTAATTAATTAAGTGTAAAGCCAAATTGTGGGTTTCACAATATGTGAAAGTGCTTTGTAGGATTCCACAAACAATGGGCCGGTGCCCATCATGCATGTACATGCATGCACGAGTAACACGTTGCTGCAAATGTAGAAACGAAAATTGTGGGTTGTTGAAAACCTGTCTGTGTTATGCGCAATGATGACTTCTATAGGAGTACGTCGGCATGAATAAAATCAACAAGATCATGATGTCCACCTATATCACCACAAGAGCATGCATGCTTTCGATTCGAATATTCTCCAATATTGGATTCCCTCAAATAAGTATCTTCAAAGCAATAAAAATTACTTTCAACCAAAAAAAAAAGCAATAAAAATTACCCTGAGTTACTCTTAATGGTTATTAGCTAGACGGAAATACATGGATCTGTATATGTATTAATTCGAATTTTCAATAACTTCTGGTCATTTAAAATGGCTTAAATGCTTGGATAATAACCCATTTATGAAATAATTATATACAAGCCCGGCCACTAAGCTTTGAAAAAAAAAACTTACGTATGTCAGATTTAGTCCATTAAATTCCTCGAACTAGGATGTTCATCAATTCGATCATGGTTATCCAAATCGTAGAAGTGTGCGATTTTTCGATCCAAAGATTAGGTAGCAATCTAAATCGGTGTACGTATAAGATCACTTTGCATCATAATTGCACTAGAATCGTATTAGAATTGTATAGAATCATACAGAATCGAAGAATCACAAAATGGTAAGATTTTATATGTGTATACATAAAAATTCAACATGCAGGCTTAATTCTTCTAAACCAAACTAATGGTCTAAAAGAAACAAACTTTTCCATCCCCCATAACTATCATGAACTTGGACGTATAAGTAGTGCAATAATTGGATTAGGCTTCTCCTTTTATGTACTATCAGGGTTGGTTTATCATAACCCCACAATAAGGACCGGTTTGAATAGTCGTGTATTAAGTTGCATAATGTTTTATCTATGCTACTATATTATAAAGGCTAGGGGAGTCACAATCTTCACAAAAACAATTATCATGCGTCATTTCTATAATAAAATAATCCATCGGACCCTCTTTTATATAATAAGCTGCAATCTTCTAATAAATATTATTATCTAATAAAATATGATGTTTTTAGTCAAACAAAAAATCAAGACAAAAAATCAAGATAATATCGAAAAGTAATTTCTAAAATATTTTTTTGAAATATTTTTTTAACAAATATAATATATCTTTGAAATATAATTCATATTTTTTGTAGTTTTTAAATATAATTTGGATTTTTAAAAATAAAACAAATCTAGACTATATCTATACGTATAGGTTTTTGTATCTAATTTAATAAAACATGATATTTCCATTTAAACAAAAAATCAAGATAAAATCAAAAAGTAATTTTTGATGCATAATCCTGAAATTATGTTTACCAAATATAATATATTTTGAAATATAACTCAGATTACTTTAAACAAATAGTTTAGACTATATATGTATAGGATTTCCTATCTAAGAATATAGATATCTATATTAATTAAACATGATTTTTAGATTAAAGTATGTAAATTTCAAATGATTTAACAGATTCGACCTTATCATATAAAATTTATTAACTAAAATCTTATATATTTATTTTGATAGTTAGGCTTGAAATGATATACATAAATATCTTTATAATATTTAATAAATTATTTTAATTAAATTTTTATTCAAATAACTGAACTTTGTAAATATATTATTTTTCTTGCCAATGTGCCTAACAAATGTACATGATACGAGGGTTTAACTAGTTTTGCATGCATGATACGAGGGTTTAACTAGTTTTGCTTTATAGTTTAGTTTGCATCAAATGAATCTATCATATAATGTATTATAGATAAAGTGTGTATGGGTGTGGCTAAAATGTGTGGAAAATAACACTAGGCTCAAACCCTATTACAAGCCAACAAAGGTTTAACTTTCGAAACCTCATTCTTTGAGGATTGGCAAATGGTACCAAAACCATTTTCAATCCACACAACCAACTATGGGGTTGGGATAAGCCAGCCCACCTCAACTTCGTACTTACCCAACAAGTAGCATACCTCACGAATTTTCTTTCTCGTTTGCTTATTTGCTGATCCGTATTCGATTCACCGAAATTGCGCGTGGTGACCTCGACGTTTTGTGAAGTTCATATGGCACACAAGGTTTTTCGACATTCCACAGGTCGCCTTGATGTTTTGCACACATCCCGCATGGCAACCTCTTAGTATTATAAAATATTAAAAGTATTTAAAATGAAGCCATTTTATTTGGTCTAATTGAATACAAGGTACCATATGTTTATAAACTTGTGAGTTTTATATAGTTTACATTTTTCATGAAACTACATTGTCTCAATTTGTATGGTAATATAATACCCTTTCGAATTATGAAAATCGCATGTAATTTTAAAATATTTTCCACCATGTTTATTATAAGTTTTATAAACAAAAAAAAATTAAGAGAGTTTTTGGGGTGAGTTAATTAAAAAATTGGTTTTCTAAAAAGAAAATAACAATGATTTATAATAATAATAATAATAATATAATAATAATAATAATATATTGTTATAAAAAATATGTAAAAAGTTGAGTTTTGTAAAATTGTCTTACATAAACGTACAAGATTAGCTGTTTTTCCAAAATATAAAAATCACCTAATAAAATGTATTTATTAAGTGATGCATCTTAATTATTAGGTAGTTTTATTAAATTCTCCCACTATTTCACAATGTAAGATCGAGGTTTTCCCAGTTTACACATGGTTCACATCAGTTGATCATGCTTTGATGTGCCACCTACTTTGAGACTTAATTATGAGAGCTTATCCTTGAAAGGTGATGTCCAATATTGGGAGAGTCATCCATTATTCAATGAGTGGATCATTCACAAGGATGATTTCAAGGAATTTGAAGGGTCTCCATATTGTGACATGCCTTTTCTTGAAGTGGAGTTGATGTTGAGTGAACTAATCACCATTCCAACACAAGTCCCACTACTTGAGGAGGATTTAAGGCATGAGGAAAAGAGAACACCTATGGGCCCAAAGCCTTCAATCAAGGCATTGGTTTGTATGAGTGTTTGTTCCACAAATGAAGAAAGATGGATGGAGATATGCCAAGAGCTAGATGACATTCCACCAACGGAGGTTTATGATTCATTTCCGATCTAAGGTTTCTATCAAGATTATCACGAGTTCGAAAATGACTCAACGGACTTGGATTCGAGTATGAATCCTACTAAAGGAGGGGAGGATGATGCATCATGTCTGGGGCACTGGAAATTCAAAAGGGAGTCGAAAGAGCAATTAAACCTCATCATATGAAGACAAAACATAAGAATTACTAGAGTGTTAATCCAAATTTAGATTTTATGTTTTCTATTCTTGGTGTTTTTTAATTATGATCTATGATTAAATATACTTAATTTTTTATATAGTTTTAAAAACTAAAATCTATTGGATGAAATTGCTACATGAATTCGTTTAAACCGTCAAAATTCCTTTTCAATTTACTAAATTTAAATACAAAAATCATCATTAAAAAATCAAAAATAATGCTGAAATAAATTTCATGTATAATAATAATGACAAGAGATATTAAAAGTTTACTAATGCAATCACGTTTTTTTGTTGCAAACCCTTACATTACATTGCATGTTTTTGGTATCCCTTAAAAGTCCTACATAAAAGAGCATGCATTTATTTGACCTAAGGGGGAGAAAAATAAGTTTTGTAAGAATAAGAATACTGATGTTTAAAATAGAATTTAAATACATTTAATCGTTATTATTGTTTTATTAATTTAAAAGGTTCAAAATTAGTTTTCCCATATGACCTTCATTGAACCTAGATACATTTAAGTAGATCAAGTCAATGTTACATAAATGAATCAATGAATATTTTAGAAAGTTTAGCATTTAATACTTACGAAATGGGGTTATATTATGAAAAAGCTTTTGAGCTAAACCCCCCCTTAGATTTGAAACAAAGGAAGTAGATTAAGTAGTTTTGAAAAAACCTAAAAATATGGTACTTTTATTTAATCAAATCAAATAATATGACTACATTCTGAATACTTTTAGCATTTTATAATACTCCGAGATTACCACGCAAAAGGTGGTGCAAAACCTCAAGGTTTTGTATCACGTGAATTTGTAAAACTTCGAGCATAGCATGCAAAATTTTATCATTTAACAAATTTAACCCTCGTACCATTTATAGACAATCCTAATAAACTTGCTATACGAATAGGTAAAAAAATAATATTATATCTACAAAGTACACTTGAACAAAGATTTTATTAAAACAATTTATAAAATATAAAGATATTATTTTTATATGATCTAAAGTCTAAACTATCAAAATAAATAAATAAGATTTCTTACCTAATAAATCTCAATGTATATATAAAATCATTTAAATCGTTAAAATAAATTATCTACAAAATTGACCTATTGTAATAAATTTTTATTATAACAATATTTTGATATTTTTAATAATACATTACTATTTACCACCTAGGTTTATAAAGATATATTTCGGGGACTTATGAGAATATAGATATATTGTTTGATAAAAAATCCTACAGAAATAGATATAAAAATGACTTCAAAGAGGTAGGAAATTAGAAAATATAGATATAGTGTAGATTATATGTTCCAAAAAAATCTGAATTATATTTCAAAATTGTAAAATATATCCGAAAAAAAAAATTCAAAATTATATTTTAGAAATTACTCTATGAATTTATCTTGATATTTTGTTTGAATAAAAAGATGATTTTTTATTAAATAATAACACTCATTAGAAGATCACAACTTATTGTATAAAGGAGGACCTGATTGATTATTTTATTTTATTATATAAATGTCACGTGGCAAAAGTTTTTGTTAAGATAATGACTTCACTTTCCACTATAGTAGTGTTATACTAATATAACTCTCGACTTTGGTTCATAAATATGAAGACAAATAGTATTAATTATGTGATTGAGTATTAGCTTTTGGCAATGACACAAAATGGAGATTCACTCAAAAAACCTCTCTTTTTTGGTACGTAGAAATTGAGATTAGTGGGGAAATTTATTTTTGTTTTGTGAAAAAAATGGTTGAATTAAGATACACGTGTATAATAAGAACATGGATGGAAGTGGTAGTTTTAATTTATGGCTGGAAAAAAAATTTGGACAGAATTGGATTTGTCCTGGCAATTGGCCCAGTAGACACTGACTTGTTGCACTTTGGGCCCCAATTGACGAAAAGCACGCAAATGTGCTACATGGGGAACTATGAGATGCTTGACGTTATACCAATGTCAAGGCTTCACTAAAAGGAATTGGTCCCTACAATTCCGACACATCTTTAGGGAGGCTAATCGAGTTGCCGACAAGTTAGCATGCCTTTCGGCCTGCATCTTCTTCCCTCTCCGCCTACTGATGTTGTTTCGTTACTGTTAGATGATGTAAATGGGTTGGGCCACCCGCGTCAAACTTTAGCCCGGTCTTTGAATGAATAAATTAGGAGCTCGTCTCCTTCAACCGAAAAAAAAAGAAGATGCTTGACGTTATATTACAAAAACATAAGAACTACGGAGTAAATGAGTTTCAAGCATATATAGGGCCATTAATTGGGTCAACAAAAACCTTTAAAACATTTTTTCAGCTGTGAGAAATCCTGACATCGGATCTTTGAAACCATAAATGCAAGCATTTGAACGCCTACTACCAATGCCCCATTTGAACGCCTGTGTTGCATTCTATGTGACAGCGTGCTCTACTGGACGTATATGCTTAAAGCGTTTGTAAATTTATCTCTATGCAATTTGTGTATTGCCATTTTAAGGTGCAGGCCGTAGGGGTTACATACAGAGCATTATATGAAATGTTTGTCAAAGACGAGGGTTTGCTCTAACAACATCCATCCTACTCGCTAAAGAACAAAGAAACAAAGCTTAGAATGATTAGCACACCTGTATTATATCAATCAGAGTTGTAGGGTTCCACTATATATATGAAATGAAGGACTAAGGAGCTTTAGAAACTTTAACATCTGTCATGCCTAAAAAACAAAACTGTATGAGAAACTGATTTCTCCTTAAGATGAAAGTTGGCGTTCAATATTTACAAGGACAACAGCATAATCAACAGCCCTTTATATATTAGCTTCAGATCGAGTCTGCAATTTACCAGATAAATTATGGAGTATAAGTAGACAAGCAACATACCTTCATTATTTGTACTGCATATGGATTTTGGAGTTTTGAGGCTGTGCCACTTCAAAGCAAATAACAGTTTCTGCTGTCAGTGCCCCTCTTTATATCACAACATCAGACGAACCTGCCACCGACATCATTATGTCACTTCGACATCAAACATTATTAGCTCACTCATCACTTTGATTTGGAAGTCACAATAGCTTGAGCATTTTCAGACGTTCTTCATGCTCGGGGTCCAGCTTTGGCGGGGTGTAGGAGCCGTGCAAGTCCTCCACAATGTACTCCTGGAATCATACCCAAAATATGCTCCATGTCAAACCAAATGCTTCAAGTGCATTAATCCAAGTGAATCCAAAAATCATGGTCTCGAGTAGTGTAATAAAGTTACCTTAGTGAGCTCCCTCTTTGTAAGAATATGGTAGTGTCTCTGCCAGATTCTTTGTATGGCCATTGTAGCAGCAAGAAAACCATAGGCAACACCGAGAATAGCAAAGATGACTACAAAAACAACAACGAGAGCAAAACACGCTTCCATGGATGCAGGGAAACAGTCCAAGATGCCCCATCCAAAGCAGCAATTATGGCATCCAGCCATTCGGGGATCATTGTTGTTCAAAGCCGAGCAATGGAGTATGAGGCCACAAAAACCGAGCAGCACAAAGAAAGACAGCACTCCTGTTGCCATTCATGTAAAAAAAGACACCATTCAGGTACACTGAAAAAATTGTACAGATCCTACACTTTTATGATACTACATAGAAGGAAATTTTTGCAACTAAAGTTCAGGTATCTCAAATCAATTGTTCCATGAACTACTGCTAACACAATGACAAGAATTCAAGATCCTTGTGGTGGAAGTATCAATTATATTTTGCAACGGTTATAAATAAAATAATGGATGTAAAAATGAAAATTATTTTCTTTTGTTTCCATGTGTCTCAGATTCACCCGTGGCCATTTCTTGCAGTGCTCATAAACTCTGTTACATCCTATAACTTGCCCTCAACCTACGAATTGAGATTGAATCAAATTACTTTACCTATGCAATAGTAGAACGGTATAGGATGCTTAGAAAGTATACGATCCCAGCCATCACTGAACGAATTCCTGAAGGCCCCATCCTTGTCCATAAGATAAGCAAAGGTCCCCATTGCAGAAATTGTCTGTGACAAATTGTTGTTTACAAGAATGACAATGAAGAAGGAAGCAGAAATCCAAGATACAAAGCATTCAAGATATACAGATATGAGCAAATCGGATGATTTTTTCATCTATTTTATCGTAGTAGGACAAGGAGGTAAGTTTAAAAAAATGGGATTAAAATATCTTCAAATAATGAAATTGAGCATACCCTTATAGAAGACATATGAGGCATACTAGAGATCCATTATATAAGAAAGTCAAAAATATGGGAAGACTATTCAGAGTTATACTTACAGTTTGCACAGCCAAAAAGACAAGAATTACATCCCTTGCAACAAACAGCCTGAACTTCAATTTACGCCACGAATTGTCCTCAAACAACTCAACACGAAGATGAAACTGAGCTTTGCATGTTGTGCAATGTGAAAAGGCAAAACCTTCCTGCAAAAGAAAGAAATGACATACAACACGTCAATTAAAATTATAGCTATTATTCATACTGTCTTACTAGGAGTCATTTTGTATAAATGCTTCAAGAAGGAGGACTTGCCTTGACAGAACGCCAGTGATCCAAACATGACCGATGAACAAATTGTTGCGTGCCTTTGCACATGCATGGAGATATCAATTCATCGTCTGTTTTTAATAACCAAACCCATCCTTAGGACAAGGTAAATAGAACGGAATCTCCACCAAAAAACCGAGAACACCAAACTTGAAGAGAAAACCATAAATCCATCTTCATTAGGAGCGAAGATCAACAATAATAATTAACAAGAACTGCACCAACAAAATTCTAGCCTATGCTGAAAACTACTGGTTGCAATACAATTTACAGTATGTCTGTGTCAATTTAATGACTTTCCCTCACTAGCTATTCTTTTTAATGACTTGCCACAGGTAATCCAGAGCAAATTCAAGTTCCTTTTTCTTTTCAATATGTTTCAGCATATATTGCATACCCAATCCTTATATAAAACTCTACCATTGAACATGCCTACTATACCCATACTAAATTGATATTGAATTGAATTTGTGATTTCACCGATTCCAAATCCCTATCCCAACATCCCATTTCCATATCCCCTTCTGCAGCAGAACTTCAGCAAAATCCAGTTCAATCCACACTATCTAGTGAAATATCTCAAAATTCACCTATGCATATCACTATCTAGTGAAATATCCCAAAATTTACCTTCTTCCCCGTCACACTCGAGACAAATGCGACAGCAAGGACCATAACCAGTTTCAAGGTCGCCATCGCCATCGCCATTGCCACAATGATCATTAATCTCACCGGAGCCAACACCATCACCACTCGCACTCAAAATCCCAACCGACGACGAATCGACGAATTGCTCCTCATTAAGAAGCGGATCGGTGTCTCCGTGCTCCCGCGTATCCGAAACCTCCTCCAATTGCACCTCGCCTTTCATTTACGCCCTAATTGATTTCATCGGCCAACTGTCCGCAATCAACTGATGAACAAAATTGTCAAAATAAGATTAGCGAGTAATCATGGAAGACGATCGGAAACTAACAAACACGAAACCGAAAGCAAATTTCTGGAAATTCGGGTGATTTTTTTGCTTTCCATGCTATTGATGGATCAAAAGATGAAATTGAAAAGAAATTAGAATCGGCAATCAGGTATGTTCTGAGCGGAATTGAAGAATGGGAATGTTTTTGAGTACCTGAAAATAGTACAGGTAGGGGAAAGAGAGAGAATCGTGATTAATATGAAGACGACGATACACGTTGGGGAGATAGAGAGAGAGAGATTGCGGAAATTTCACGCGCCGCCAAAAGTCGCCACGTGGCGTTTTGGGCTGTTTTTTCATATGGGCTTTTTGGGCCCAAGCCCACAAGAATCAAGGCCCATGATGTCTAGAAAGCGTTGACCTTGCTAGATTTCAACCTTTTTTTGACCGTCTCTAATTACTCATGTGATTGTTTGGAGTTTAGTTAATCTTTGGTCTTTGCTGTTGGTGAACTTTAGGCTCTATTCATCTTTAATGGGTTTCGTTCCATCTTACTTGTGCTTTCGTTCTCTTGGAATCTCTTCTAAACCCATCAGCTTTGCAACTCTACATTGTAAATGCCCGCCTTTCCATTCTTTTGATTAACCTGTGATAATGACGGTGTCACTGGAGAACTTGCTGACCTTGTATGAAAACTCGCTTTCTTTTTCAGCATTTCCTTGATTAGGTGCTTCTTTTTTTTGATCCAAAGGAGGGCTAAAGCCCGTTTTATTTATATAAATACGAATTACATATTAAGACTCATCCACGAGTCAATTTCCAAATACGAAACAAGCCCGTTTTTGATTAGGTGCTTCTTTCACATATGTTATAGCCATCATCGGCTTCTCATTCTTCCTGCGAAGTGGCCAAACCCGCGTGTATGTCTATTCTGCGCATAGGATATACTCCCTCTAGAGCTGTCAAAACCTGACCCGACCCGAAAAATCGACCCGAACCGACCGAAAATTTTTGGGTTGAAACCCGACCCGAATAGTAGCGAGCAAAGAAAAAAACCGAACCCGATTAACCCGAACCCGATTGGGTTGAAACCCGAGACCGACCCGACCGACCCGATATATTGTATATATGTAGAATAAATATACTATATTGTAAATATTATAATATATTTTATCATAAAACCTATTATAAATAAAAATATTATTATAAAAATCTATTAAAAATATTATTTTATTATTGAATATTATTATTTAATCATAATATTATTTTAATAATTATTAAAAATTCAAATTCTTGACCTGTTAGGTCGACCCGAACCCGCACGATAACCTGTCAAGACCCGACCCGGCTTGACCTGTAACCCGATTGACCCGAACCCGCACTCAACCCGAACCCGAAAAGACCGAACCCGAATCCACCCGACCCGACCTGTTTGACACCTCTAACTCCCTCCATTCCTTTTTATCCTTTTATTTGAGTTTTTGCACAAGATTTAATTAAAGCAAAAATAATAATAATCTTAATGATTTGATAATGATAATAAGGTAATAGTAGGGGAAAAGAGGAATAAAAGTAGGGTGATTTAAAATTTTTAATAAGGATAATACAGTAAAAGAAGGGGAGAGAGAGATGAAAAAACGGATTTTTAAAGGGTTCAATTGTTGGGCCCAAGCCCATGTTCCAGCCCAAGCCCATGTTCCAGCCCAAAAAGGCCCATAATTGCATCAGATTGCAATTTGGGTGGAGCTCGTGCCCTACATATATAATGTTTGTATGTGTGGTGTGTGAGTGGGACAAGAAAGTGGCAGCCGATCAACACTCCAAAGAGAGAGAGAGAAAGCACAAGAGAAGAGGAGGGAGAAAGAAGAAGATAGAGGAGGATTTGGGTGAAGGAGTGATCTTCCTTTGAAGCCCGGGTATATTCACCTCGTCTCTGGATTCGACAACGGGTGTTTGTCGATAGGTATTTCTCCGTCTAGGAAACCTAATCTCATTTGTTACAAGTGTTTGAGTTCATTGAGGAGTTCCGGAGTAGTTTCTCCTTGTATTGATAATCTCCGGTGTGAGATCCGAAAACAGTTGTACTTGACTTGTTGATTAGTGGATTTGTGCTCGATCGGGCAAGTGGTTTTTTCCCTCGTTTTGAGAGGGTTTTTCCACTATAAAATCTTGGTGTCCTTTGCTTATTATTTACTCTGCTTGATTCCTGAATTGTCGTTGATTGGTTTCGTCGTCTTGGTTGTATCCGGAAAATCCAACAGATTGTTATTTTTGCTTTCGCTGTGATTGTCTGTGGGACTAGCAGCTAGTGTCGATCCCCAACAAGTGGTATCAGAGCTTTGGTTTGAGCTCCGTCTGTGTTTGGGTGATATATGGCGACTAAGACAGATGAGTTTGCGGGGACAATGATCAAGCTGACGTCTTCGAACTATTCTCTATGGAAGTCGAAGATGGAAGATATTCTGTACTGCAAAGATTTGTATGATCCGGTTGAGTTGGGATCAAAGAAGCCAGACAGTGTTCAGGATAGTGACTGGAAAAAGACACACAGAAAAGCAGTCGGAACTATAAGGCAATGGGTAGACAACAGTGTCTATCATCATGTGAGCAATGAGACAGATGCACAGGTCTTGTGGAAGAAGCTTCAGTCTATGTACGAGAGGAAGTCAGCTCAGAGTAAAGCTTTTGTGATCAGAAAGCTAGTTAATCTGAAGTACAAAGACGGAAAGTCTATTGCCGAGCATTTGAGTGAGTTCCAGGAGCTTGTAAATCAGTTGAGCACCATGAAGTTGCCTCTTGATGATGAGTTGCAAGCATTGATGCTCTTGAGTTCTTTGCCGGATACTTGGGAGACGTTGGTGGTTTCCATCAACAATTCTGCTCCTAAGGGAATTGTGTCCTTCAGTACCGTGGTTGATAGTCTCTACAATGAGGAGACTAGGAGAAAAGACATGGGTACTAACTCTTCGCAGACTCTGACGACTACAGAGAATAGGTCCAGAGGGAGAAGCAAAGAGCGGAAAGGACGCGGAAAGTCAAAAGGGAAGTCACAGAACAGAGGAACTTCTCAGGGTAAAGAAAAGTTCAAATGCTTTCATTGTGGCAAAGAAGGGCATATGAAAAGAAATTGTAATGCCTTGAAGAAGAGCAAGAGTGAAGAGAAAAATCAGAATGAAGATGATAAAAACACCACAGCTGCAGTGTATGGTGAAGAAGAAGGGCTAGTTGTTCTGTCTTGTGTGGATGATCACAACGACAAACTTGACTGTCGTGTAGAATGGGTAGTTGACTCAGCTGCATCCTACCATGCTACACCGAAGAAGGAAATTTTCGCTAGTTACAAAGACGGAGACTTTGGTAAAGTGAAGATGGGGAACAACAGCTATGTAGAGATAGTCGGTATTGGAGACATTTGTGTTCTGACAAATGCGGGTTGCACGTTGACTCTGAAGGATGTGCGACATGTACCGGATCTGCGGATGAACTTGATTTCTCTTCATGCTCTGGATATAGACGGCTACCAAAGCTACTTTGCTAATAAGAGCTGGAAGCTAACAAAAGGTTCAATGGTGATTGCTAGAGGGAGTCTTAGCTACACTCTGTACAAGACTCAGATGAAGGTCACACGAGATAGCCTGAATGCAGTTGAGGATGAGACATCAATGAACCTATGACATAGGTGCATGGCGCATATGAGTGAGAAAGGACTGCAAATTTTGGCGAAGAAGTCTCTCATCCCTTCGGCCAAAGGTATGACTCTAAGCCCTTGTGATGATTGTGTTTTTGGAAAACAAACTAGGGTGTCATTTAGCAAATCTTCTGAAAGAAAAAAGAATTTGCTTGAGTTGGTGTATTCTGATGTATGCGGCCCCATTGATGTACCCACAAATGGTGGTCGTAGATATTTTCTGACTTTCATTGATGATGCTTCACGAAAGGTTTGGGTGTTTGTTTTGATGACAAAAGACCAGGTTCTTGATTGCTTCAAGAAATTCCATGTCATGGTGGAAAGAGAGAAGGGTTGTTCGTTGAAGTGTCTCCGTAGTGATAATGGAGGCGAGTACACTTCTAAGGAGTTTCAGAAGTATTGTCTAGAGCATGGCATCAGACATGAAAAGACGACACCGGGCACTCCACAACATAATGGCGTTGCGGAAAGAACAAATAGAACCATCCTAGAGAAAGTCAGATGTATGCTAAAAATGGCGAAGCTTGAAAAGCCATTTTGGGGTGAAGCGGTGATGACTGCATGTTATCTGATGAACAGATCTCCATCAGCAGCTTTGGATTTTGATATTCCTGAGAGAGTTTGGTCTGGCAGAGACATTTCATACTCTCATTTGCGAGTCTTTGGGTGCAAGGCTTTTGTGCACGTGCCTAAAGAGCAGAGACAGAAGCTAGATGACAGGGCAGTGACTTGCATTTTTCTGGGTTATGGAGATGCTGACTTTGGGTACAAGTTGTGGGATCCAGAAAAGAAGAAAGTGATAAGGTCTAGGGATGTGACCTTTCATGAAGACAAGATTTTGTCAGATTCAGATACGCCTGAGGAACTTGAAGAGTTCCCACTTTATTTGCCTTCTCAGTCAGAAGGTAGTAGCACCAGTGATGATTCTTCTTCAGAGAATGGCTTTGATGAGATTCCTGAGTCAGATGATGACTTAACAGAAGCTGAAGCTGGTGAGGGTTCTGAGCAGGGGGAGCCGGAAGAAATTGAAGAAGAGAATGAGCTCAGAAGATCAAGAAGAGAGCTCCGTCCATCCACCAGATATCCCTCGTCTGAGTATGTTGCAGTTACTGAAGAGGGGGAGCCTGAAAGTTTTCAAGAAGTGCAGAATCACAAAGAAAAAGCTCAGTGGGTAGAAGCCATGAAAGAGGAGTTGAGTTCTTTGAGAAAGAACAACACATATGAGCTTGTGAAACTTCCTAAGGGAAGAAAGGCATTGAGAAACAAATGGGTGTTCAGGCTAAAGACGGATGGAGAGAAACTAGTCAAGTACAAAGCCCGACTAGTTGTAAAAGGCTTCAGTCAGAAGAAGGGAGTTGATTTTGATGAGATCTTCTCTCCGGTTGTCAAGATGAGTTCCATTAGGATGATCCTTGGCTTAGCTGCAAGCATGGATTTGGAACTTGAGCAGTTGGATGTGAAAACTGCATTTCTCCACGGTGATTTAGACGAGGAGATATATATGGAGCAACCAGAAGGGTTTGAAGTAAAAGGAAAAGAGCACTTGGTTTGCAAACTGAAGAAGAGCTTATATGGGTTGAAGCAAGCTCCCAGACAGTGGTACAAAAAGTTTGATAGCTTTATGGTGCATCATGGCTACACCAAGACAAGTGTGGATCACTGTGTTTACTTCAAGCGACAGACAAATGGTAAATTTGTCATTCTTGTTCTCTATGTTGATGACATGCTCATTGTAGGGCAAGATAAGTCTCAGATTGCAGAGTTGAAGCGAGATCTGAGCACTTCATTTGATAAGAAAGATTTGGGACCGACACGCCAGATTTTGGGTATGCAGATTACTCGTGATCGGAAAGCCAGGAAAATTTGGGTGTCACAGGAGAAGTATATTGAGAAGGTCCTAAGCAGGTTTCAAATGGAAGGTGCTAAGTCGGATAGTACTCCTCTTGCTAGCCACTTCAAACTTAGCAAGAAGTTTTGCCCATCTACAAGTGAAGAGAAGAAGAAGATGGCCACCATTCCTTATTCATCAGCGGTTGGTAGTTTGATGTATGCGATGGTGTGCACCCGGCCAGATATTGCTCAGGCGGTTGGTGTTGTGAGCAGGTTTCTTTCCAATCCGGGTAGAGTCCATTGGGAAGCTGTAAAATGGATCTTCAGGTACCTGAAAGGGACTTCTAAGATGAGATTGTGCTTTGGAGGAGCTGAGCCTATTCTTGAGGGGTTCACGGATTCAGACATGGCAGGAGATCTTGATGGTAGAAAGTCGACATCGGGGTACTTGTTTACTTTTGCTGGGGGAGCTGTCTCGTGGCAGTCCAAGTTGCAAAAGTGTGTTGCTTTGTCCACAACTGAGGCAGAGTACATTGCCATGACAGAAGCTGGAAAAGAGATGCTTTGGGTGAAAAGATTTCAAGAGTTGGGTTTGAGACAAAGGGAATATGTGGTGAACTGTGACAGTCAGAGTGCTCTAGATTTGAGCAAGAACGCTACATATCATTGTCGGACAAAGCATATTGATGTGAGGTACCATTGGATTCGAGATGCTGTGGGCGATCGTCGGATGTGTTTGAAGAAGATTCACATTGACAAGAATCCAGCTGACATGTTCACTAAGGTGGTGACTGTTGAGAAGCATCGGTTCTGCGCCAAGATGGCGGGACTGGTGCACAACTGAAGTTCCCGAGCCGGTGTGGACGTCTTCCCCTTGGGCTGGAGGGGGAGATTGTTGGGCCCAAGCCCATGTTCCAGCCCAAAAAGGCCCATAATTGCATCAGATTGCAATTTGGGTGGAGCTCGTGCCCTACATATATAATGTTTGTATGTGTGGTGTGTGAGTGGGACAAGAAAGTGGCAGCCGATCAACACTCCAAAGAGAGAGAGAGAAAGCACAAGAGAAGAGGAGGGAGAAAGAAGAAGATAGAGGAGGATTTGGGTGAAGGAGTGATCTTCCTTTGAAGCCCGGGTATATTCACCTCGTTTCTGGATTCGACAACGGGTGTTTGTCGATAGGTATTTCTCCGTCTAGGAAACCTAATCTCATTTGTTACAAGTGTTTGAGTTCATTGAGGAGTTCCAGAGTAGTTTCTCCTTGTATTGATAATCTCCAGTGTGAGATCCGAAAACACTTGTACAGTTGTACTTGACTTGTTGATTAGTGGATTTGTGCTCGATCGGGCAAGTGGTTTTTTCCCTCGTTTTGAGAGGGGTTTTCCACTATAAAATCTTGGTGTCCTTTGCTTATTATTTGCTCTGCTTGATTCCTGAATTGTCGTTGATTGGTTTCGTCGTCTTGGTTGTATCCGGAAAATCCTACAGATTGTTATTTTTGCTTTCGCTGTGATTGTCTGTGGGACTAGGAGCTAGTGTCGATCCCCAACATCAATAAGTGTAATATAGTAAAAGGAAGGAGGCTAAGAGAGTGATAGAAAGGATAATTTGCGTTTAGCGCATCAGCCCACTCATTAAGCACTCATGAGAGTATCATGTTTTGGGTGACCCTAATCCCTTACCTTATCGTAAAAAAAAGGGGGGGGTGGGGTAATTTGAAAATTTTAATTAGGATAATCTAATAAATTGGATAATCCTAAAATGGACAAAAAATTCAGAAATGAGAAAACAATAAAGAGACTCTTAACGGAAATGGGAAGAACAAATATAGAGCATTATGCATCCTAATCTACCACCCCACTAGAATGAGCTTGGTCAATAGTTAATCTTGCTAATTGCTATGTATGCCATCTTTTTAAAAAAAAAAAACCCGCCGGATGACAGGAAATGACTTCTGTTTGCTCTCTCATCTTAAAATAAGAGGAGAAAGGCCATTAGGGAATACAGTTTTTATACTCCACTAGAAAACTACAAATCTTGAAACGCCATTACGGAATACAGTTTTGTGTTCATAAACCGGTACCTTCAGTCGCATTCCAGATTACAGCCTAGTGCTTGGTAGCAAGTAACTACAGCTTAAGTTCAAAACTACATAAAAACACATCCTTTCTTTGGTCACGTGATACGCACGCTTCGTTTAGCGAAGGTTAAAAAGGTCTGCTCTTCCTGAAAGTGAAGCAAAACATATATAGATAAGAGACCAACTTGTAATACTAAGGCGAGGCTATTTGCTCTACTTCCATAGTTTGCGCAGGGACATGTTCTTCTCATTGTCCTTCTTCATGACCTTGGCCACTGCCATTTCGAAGTCCTCCTGCGTCACGTGGACTCTTCTCTCCCTCAACGCAAACATCCCAGCTTCTGTACAAACAGCCTGCTCACAAAAATAGTTCATTAAACCAAATGTAATTTCTGTCTTTAAGAAACATCAGCCATTTCTCAATTTCCGCATCACTGCAAAACTATAGATTCTGTCCAATGAGAATCCAGTTTGTCCAATTGAAATGCAAGTCTTAAGCAATCAATGTTCCATAAACACATTTGGAGGGGAACACTTTCAAGCAAGATTTGACTTCGAACCATGGCACTACAGAAATCACATCGGCATAACACAGTCTTTCAACTTGAAAAGTTGCTTGAAGTAAATTGAATAGTGTGCCCTAGATCTTTATTGTTTTTGCTAAAGTTATTCTTAGCTGTCATCTCTTTGATTATGAATAGTCTCCATTGCTACTAAGTGTATTGTTTATGGTCAGGCAAAGCATCTCAGCCTATGAAGTGGTGAGGTAAGGGGTCATAAGCATCAGAAGCTATGACTTATGATGCACAACTACAATAAAGAGAAATGGGGTCATACCTTAAGCTCTGCACCAGATGCACCATTCATTTTCTCAGCAATTTTCTTCAGATCAATTCCCCTCATGAGATTCATCCTCCTCGAATGTATCTTCAAGATATCAAAACGTGACTGCAAAAAAATACGAGGAAGAAAAGAACAAAAGAATCAGAATCAATTACAAACATACTAGAGAGACAACAGAAAACAAAACCCGATGAAAATGCCATAAAATAACAGTAAACATGATTTACATCCCTAAATACTTGAGAACAATTTCCTCTAGATAAAACTAAAAAATTCTAATGCAGATAAAAAGCACCATACATCTTCATTAGGATTTGGAAACTCAATCTTCCTATCAATCCTTCCTGGCCTAAGCAGAGCCTGATCCAAAATATCAATACGATTTGTGGCCATCAAGACCTGCCAACATTGCCAGGACACACTGAGTTAATCATCAAGAAATATACTGGAGTTTCCATGTGCATAACCATACAAGGCAGAAGATAAAAGCAATACCTTGATTTTGTTTGATGCTTCAAATCCATCCAGCTGGTTTAGAAGCTCCAACATAGTCCTCTGAACTTCACTGTCACCATTACCAGAACCTGACTCCATCCTAGCAGATCCTATACTGTCAATCTCATCCATGAAAATAATTGATGGAGCATGTTCTCTGCATACAAAGAAAATATAAGGTGTAAGAGCAAAATAGCATACAAGAAAAGCAAAAGAAGCTACTACTACTACTAACAGGTAGATTGATGGCCTCCAAAATAATATCATTATTAAGTTTGAAAACAATAAATTATAAAAAAACATTGCTAGATAATATTGCAAATAGAGTAGGGGCAAACCTAGCCATAACAAACAGTTCCCTGACCATCCGCGAACCTTCTCCAATGTACTTCTGAACCAACTCAGATCCAGAAACCCTTATGAAGGTACAATCAGTGTGATGAGCAACAGCCCTTGCTAAGAGTGTTTTGCCAGTACCAGGAGGACCATAAAGCAGAACTCCCTGAAGTATAAAGATAATGACATGATCAGGATGACATTGTTTTAAGCAATGAACACATGCATGAGAAAAGGCAGGAAGGAAGAGAAAGGCATAATAAAACAGAAGATATTGACACATTTTAGCTTTTACCTTTGGTTGAGCTATCCCAAGACTCTCAAATAGCTCAGGATGTTTAATTGGTAGTTCAATAACCTGATCAATACCAAAATTAAGAAAAAGTGTCAAAACTAATCATCAAGGAAAAATCAGGATGTCTACAATCATGTGCTGAAATACAAGAATTATAGCTCCAAACAAAATAAGAGTAAGCAACAAACAAACCTCCTTGATCTCCTTAATTTGCTGGTCAAGACCACCGATCATGTCATAGGTAGAATCAGGAACCTTTTCAACTTTCATGAGATTGACAAGAGGATCAACCTTGCTTGGCAAAACTAGATGAAGGACATAGCTGTCATTTTTTAGAGCAACTCTTGCTGAAGGGGTGATCTTGGTTATATCTATGCTCTTATCAATATCAACAACATATTTTCCTTCTGGATGAACCTACAAATAAAAGGATAAAATTTGAGCAATCAGCAATGGGCCTACTAAATCCTTCACATTAAGTTATACAAGGGTTAAAAAAACTGGACATCACTCTCACTCTCCAAGTATTCTTCTAGCATGTTCCCCTTGGTACAAACCAGTTCATACTTCCTATAAAAAAAAACTAGAAGGGTGTATCCAAGAGAAACAATCTTAATCTAAAGTAACATGCAAACTTTTCCAAACCACATAGTTGTATGAGTTAAGCTCCACAAGCCATCATTCTCACTCTCATGTATTAAAGATTCCATACAACCTCATTATTACTACAGCGTGAGCCTAATCACATGCCATACGTACGGACCAGACTGTTACCCTTAAACGGAAGAATCCATAGCATGCTAACATGCAAAACTTGAACTTACACCATAAAGAAGAGTGGAAATTAGAAGACGCATCTGCAAATATAAATAAAAACACTTACTTTCACCAACACTTTCGATTTCCCCATCACTTTAACTACTTCGCCGACGTATGATCCCGGCTCTTGGAGTAGCTGTAGTTCTTCTTTCAGTGCTCTTACTGTCAATCAGCAGAACAATTCATGGAATAAGTTTAGAAACATCCCGAATAGCATACAAATTCCTAAAAATTCCAATCACCTACACACATACAGGCTGCAATTCAAATCCAAGAGCGGATTCAAATCAAACCAAACTTCCACCTACCAGAACCCTAGACTCGGCATAATCGGTGCATCAATTGCAAGCGAAACCCTAAAATCAAACAATTATGCCCTAAACTATCCGGAACCATGTAGAAGAAGCTAGATTATACACCAAATTCCTGAAATTTCAATCACATATGCACATACAGGCTACAATTCAAATCCAAGAGCGGAATCAAATCAAATCAAACTTCCATCTACCAGAACCCTAGACTTGGCGTAATCAGTGCATCAATTACAAGCAAAACCCTAAAAATCAAACAATTACGCCCTAAACTATCCAGAACCATGTAGAAGAAGCTAGATTATACACCAAATTCCTAAAATTCCAATCACCTATACACATACAGGCTACAATTCAAATCCAGTAGCGGAAAAATCAAATCAAACTTCCGCCTACCAGAACCCTAGACTTGGCGTAATCAGTGCATCAATTACAAGCGAAACCCTAAAAATCAAACAATTACGCCCTAAACTATCCAGAACCAAGTAGAAAAAGCTAGATTATACACCAAAGTCCTGAAATTCCAATCACCTATACACATACAGGCTACAATTCAAATCCAAAAGCAGAATCAAATCAAATCAAATCAAATCAAACTTCTACCTACCAGAACCCTAGACTCGGCATAATCAGTGCATCAATTACAAGCGAAACCCTAAAATCAAACAATTACGCCCTAAACTATCCAGAACCATGTAGAAGAAGCTAGATTATACACCAAATTCCTGAAATTTCAATCACATATACACATACAGGCTACAACTCAAATCCAAAAGCAGAATCAAATCAAATCAAACTTCCACCTACCAGAACCCTAGACTTGGCATAATCAGTGCATCAATTACAAGCGAAACCCTAAAATCAAACAATTATACCGTAAACTATCCAGAACCATGTAGAAAAAGCCAGATTACAATTCAGATCAAACAATCAGTGCTCTTACTGTCAATGAGCAGAATAATCCATGGAATAATTTCAGAAACATCCAGAATAGCACACAAATTCCTGAAATTCCAATCACCTATCCACATACAGGCCACAATTCAAATCCAAGAGCAGAATCAAATCAAATCAAATCCAACTTCCACCTACCAGAACCCTAGACTAGGCATAATCAGTGCATAATTCACAAGTGAAACCCTAAAAATCAAACAATTATGCCGTAAACTATCCGGAACCGTGTAGAAGAAGCTAGATTATAAACACAGACCTCGAGAGTTGAAATCGTTTCGTTGTGCCTCGAGACGCTGGAGATTGTGCCCCTTCTGGCGAGTTTGAAGTTGACGCTCATGGATTCGTTGCTGGTAGTACTGCCTGAGACCTTCCCCCAGCTTTGAGGAGGGTTTTGTTGCGCAGATGTCCTCAGAATTCGAATCGTGATGCATCCTGTCAGCCACAGCCATCGCCATGTGATTTTAGTTCGATCTTCCAAGTGCTGCCTTCCTCGCTTTCGTATGCGGTGAGCGGGTTGAGGGTTTGTTGTGTTTCTATCTTCTGTCTTGCGCAATGGGCAAACGATATAAGAGAATCGGTGCTCTTGGTTATCTTCCCCGTCCAATACCGACTTACCCCTGTATGCTAATCATCATAATCATCATCATATCATATCATAACTATCATCATAACTATATACTAAAGTGGACGTGAGATTTAATATTTAGCCCGGCACGTGTCATATTCTTATTGGTTAATGAAATAATTCAATTTGTTTGATTGGTTGAAATTTTATTATAGACCCCATATTAAATTTTTTTATCAACTAATTCATTTTAATTAGTTAAAATTTAATACAATAAACTACCATATGCTATAGAATTTATCTAAAAAAACACAAATCCTAACTTAACATATGAACTACCGTATGCTCATATCTAGCCAAAAAAAATCAAAAAAATTAATCTAATATATTGCTAGGATTAGTAAGCATATCTCCAAAATTAAAAAAATAAACTACCGTATGATGTACGCATATTTAGCCAAAATTAAAAAAAAAAAATCAATCTAATATATTGCTAGGATTAGTACGCATGTCTACCAAATTAAAAAAAATCTATCAAATAAAAACACAAATCCTAACTTACCAAATATATTAGGAGTAGTACGCATATCTAGCCAAAACAAAAAAAAAATCAATCTAATATATTGCTAGGATTAGTACGCATATCTACCAAATATTAAAAAAAATCTATCTAATATATTGCTTCAAATATAATCTATCTAAAATAAACCCTAGCTAATATATTGACGTGGGTTATATAAACATACCAATGTTTAAGGCTTTGGCACGAAGGAGAACTCATTGCTAAAAAGATAGTGTTAGTAGATGAAACGGTATGTTACAATTTTTTTTTGTCAATATACTTTTCATAAGTATTATTTGTCCTTTCTTTATGTGTGTGTGTATATATATATATATATATGATTATTACTTGATAAGTATTTTTCGTTTTTTTTCTACAAGCAAATGTTTATCGTAGAAATATTTTATCATTAAAATAAATTTCATAAGAAAAAACTTAAATAAAATAATACAAGATTTTATATCAAACTATTTTTTTGAATAACTATATATCAAATTTAAACCAAATTTTTAGTTAAATCAAATCGTGTCTTTAGGCACAGGTACTGCCACTAGTGCTATATCTATATCTATATCTATTACATGATGTTTGAGTTTGTTAGCCTTACCAATATGTTATGATACAAAGGTACTGTTTATTAATAAATGAAGATAGTGTTAGGGTTTATGTCATATAATTTTTGTTTTTTTTTTTATCTTTTAAATTTTTGCTAGGGGTCCAAACCTATAAGTTCGGATGGGAACCACTAGTCAGATTTGGATCAATTGAATTGAGCGTTTTAATGGGCCGAAAACTTACCCTTTTTTAATATCATAAGTTGGGTTGACCCATCACAACAACAACAATATAGCAGCGTACCCGATGGATGTATGTGTCTTCTTTCGCTAAACCTCTTATTCATGTTCTATGTGTCTTCGTTCGCTAAACCTCTTTGTGTCTTCTGGGCCGAACACTTATTCCGGTTCTATGTGTCTTCTTTCGCTAAACCTCTATGTGCTTGTTTGTTTGGCAAGAGTTTGGTTCAGTTTATTATAGTCAATTTGGAATGGCGAAAATTGAACACCACTGCTACACTAAGAAAAAAAAAACAAAGGAAAGGAACAAGATGAAAAATCTACTTCCATTTCTATGCATTTGGAAAACAGATGTCAATAGCATGATTAAGTGAAAACATATGCAAAATAATCACATTAATCTCCTTGTAACTTGAAAATTTTTAGTATTTGTCTAGAGAAAGTTGGAGTTTAAACTGCTGGTAATTGCCTAAAGTAATTAGTTTAGGGAAACATCTTATCATACTAGTAGTTAACCTCATAAAAACTTAATATATAAATTACTATCCATGTTGATCATTTCCTTGCAACTTACTTGAAAAACCGGTTGCTAATTTTTTCGCACTATTTTGTAATGTTAGCTCTTTCTTCATTCTTTATGTGAAGAAGGCAAATTAGTTTCTTCTTCTTGTTCATTAGTATTTTTTAAAAGAGGATTTACTTATATAGCAATACATATATAACCTAATTGCTAATTTATAAGCAAATGTACAAAATTAGGTAAATAGCATAACACCCAAACAACTTTCTTTCTCCAATATTTGACCAATCATTGACCGGCATTGACCAGCCGTTGACCGGTGTTGACCGGTCGTTGACCAGCGTTGACTGACATCACTGTCATCACTTGAACTGTATCACTCGATGATTTTCATCACCCAATTTGTCATCGCTTGAATTGTCATCACTCGACTATTGATAACTCTTAACTGTCATTACAAGTGACAAATTCAGCAAATAACAAAAAGATTATAGTAATCACACCGAATAAGTATAGCTAGAACAAGACTTATGCACACAAATCCAAATTATCATCATAAGGGACAATATATGTCATCACCAATGTTATCAAAGGATCTTCTTGATAACACCTAATTATCATCAAAAGTGACAATATTTAGCAAATAACTAGAAGATTTCAAATTTTTTATACTAATTACATCGTACATAAAACAAGACTTATGCATACAACTCCAAATTATCATCACAAGTGACAATATATATTATATCACCAAAGTTATCAAAGGATCTTCTTGCTAACACCTAATTCTCATTACAAGTGACAATATTCAGCAAATAACTAGAAGATTCTAATAATTACACCGAATAAGTCTAGCTAAAACAATACTTATGCACACAACTCCAAATTATCATCACAAGTGACAATATATGTCATCACCAATGTTATCAAAGGATCTTCGTGATAACACCTAATTGTCATCACACGTAACAATATTCGCAAATAACTAGAAAATTATAGTAATTACACCGAATAAGTATAACTAAAATAAGACTTATATATGCACACAACTCCAAACTATCCAATACATGTCATCACCAATGTTATCAAAGAATCTTCTTGATAACACCTAATTGTCATCACAAGTGACAATAATAAGGAAATGGAGTAATAACTCTCCAAAAATACACATTAAATAATAGTCACTTGTATCTTCCAATATATACTAGTACAATAGTTAACCAAATTTAAGCAATGTAGCAATGAGTTGCATCAACTGCAGCCTCCTCATTGAATCAAACAACAAAGAATCAGTGTCATCAACATATTATCAAATGATATTAAATTATCATCACAAGTGACAATATTCACTGAACTGAGTCGTGACTCTTTATAAGTACATATTTGAAAATAGACACTTGTATCAATTGACTAGTGATTTCACTTAATTAGTGCATAGCATGTAGTAGTACAATTAATAGTTTGTATATATACCCAATTCATGCAATCAAGCTACTTTACAAGGATTCAAGAATTTAGTACATACTCAATCTTCATAAACTAGAATGACGTCCAAAATGATTGGAGACTTCCAACACATTTGATTATTTAAATTTTTAGTATGTGTCACTATTCAGAATGTACAAATTATTACAAATTGTCATCACATAATCAATTAAGTACCATCTTATATAATTGTTTTTAGCGTCATTATATGAATTGTCATCTCAACTTAATCACACACATTATAATCTAACTAGCAAATAATCATATAAGACAAACACAAACAATCTACAAGCAATGCAATTAGCTAGTAAGAAATAAAATGATTTCAATTGAGCATAATAACTGGCTAGGATTTCTCGTGTGATTCTCACACATCAATGACAAATATCCACCTAATAAAATACACTAGGCTCAGAAAGTGCTAAAAATACAAACAAATTAGGCTCTTCTTTATAGGTACGCTTAAGCCTAAACAAGATTGAAGATAAGATCGTTCACATTAATTAATGATATAAACTTCTAATTAGCACCCAAATCTCACAAGTCGATCAAAAAATAAATTAATCACAAGTTACAACAAAACTACATGACAAATATCATCACTTGTCATCTCTGGAACTTATGGCCATTCTACAAGATCAGATCTAGTCATCTAGGCACATCTTCAAAACGATGAAAGGTACATCTAATGTATTATCGTAACCAAAGGTAGAGTCATGACATCAAATGATCAAAACAACTTGAAAGATGAAAACAGCTCGCTGAATCATAACTAGCACATCAAAGAGCTCTGACCAAGGGGATCCGAACACGATCCATCATCAAACACGTCCACAAGACAAGCGAAATGAAACGAGTCAACAACCACACAAATTCCAGCGACCCAATTGAGAAAATCAACAAAATTCTATCTCAGATTCAAAAACAAAAGAAAGGCGAGAGGTTGACTTATTGACGAAAGGCATGATAATCTGAGCGCACAAGAGGTCGGTGACGAGAGAGATCGACAAGAGTGGTGATTGGTGAGGATAATCTGAGCGCACAAGATGTTGTAGATCTTGCGAATGAAGCCCCTTCGCCATGGTCGAGGATCGTTTCCACGTGATAGCGAATGAAGCCCCATCGGAGTTGATTCTCGTAGATCAAGGGAGTCCCATCGGAGCTGATTCTTGCAAACCTGAGTTGTTGTAGGGGTGCACGATGAAGATTGGGGTCAGATCCGACGAGAGTTGACCTAATTTTATTTTTTCTACGTTGCAAATAACATGCCTATGGGTAGTAGCGGACAAAACACCTCCTCAACACTGCCTCTCTATTTAATTTACTCTTTTAAAATTCTCTAATTGATTTTTAGTAGCAGTTATTTCTTTGTCAAAGATTTTTAAATGCTTAAAACTAATTATAATGCTTACCAAATTTTATAGCCAAAATTTTCAATTATGATTACATGTTGTGGTGTTGGCTTGGTTGAGTGTATAGTTAAATCTTCTCATAAGACCATGTACAATGGGAGTTTCTTATATAGAGTGCTTAGTTATTACTATAATATTTTTTCTACTTTCAAAATGACATAAGCACCTACTTAGTTTTTTCATTCCAATGGTGCAACTCAATGGTACTTATAAGTACCCAAACATAGAAATAAAATGAATTAGTTAAATGATATGTGACAAAATATTAGTTGTTGGAAGTTGATGGAGGAGTTTCTTAGCTAGTTCTTATATAAGCACTAAGTGTATGGGTGCTTAAGAATTTTCTTTTATTGTTCCTACAAAATTATACAAGTACCTATTAAATACCCTTAAGACCCTCCCATTGCACATAGCCTAGGATTCTTTAACGAGGTAGTCTTTTCTTTACATCAATAACCCTTTCATTTCTCCATAGGCAATTGATTAGACCCTTGACAACTTTGATATCCGTGATATTATCCCCTTCTATTTCAATTATTTGGACATTACTTTGTTTGACCTTTAATATTTCATCCCACAATGTCAAGGTTTCAGCCATCAGAATTGATACTTTGCCGAATATTCTTACGGTTCCCATTATCGTGTTTTCATCCGCATCCCTAATACTTGATCCACCTGAATCGTTTCCATTACTTATTTTAGAGCCATCAAAACTTAGCTTTGCAAATTCTGGTTTTGATCTTTTTCAGTGGCTCAATTTTTATCGTGCAGTTGGACGTCTTCGAACCATACTATTATACGCCTTTTCTTTGTCTTCTTGTCGGCCCTTGACTTATTCTCATTGCCTCACTTCTGTTGGAATATGTAGACTTAGATTTGAGGTGTGCTTTGGTTTGGTGTGTGGTTTTTCTTTAAAACCATTTGACGATAAGTCGGGATGCAAACCAACCTTTAATAACAAGGGCCAATGTTGGATCATATCGTCCCAGCACCCAACCTACTTCCAACTTATGATGTGATCAAGATCGAGGTTAATTCTATATTTATTTCATCATATAAATTAATTATTGGTTTTCTTCTACATATATAGTCTGTTTGAGAATTTTACTATAGATATCCTTTAAACGTAGGGCTGTGCAGAACTGACCCGGACCGGAACCCGGAATCCGGGAAACCGGACCGGACACCGGACCGGAAAAACCCGGACCGGGTCCATTCCGGTCCGGTCCCGGTCCATCATTTTCCCGGATTCCGGGTTCCGGTCCGGTCCGGTCCAAACCCGGAATTTTCCGGTCCGGACTGGGATGGATCAGGAAAAAAATATTATTTATAAAAAATATATATATTAATACGATTATTGATTATTTTTAATATATTTTATTTATAAAATGTATTTAAAGTATATATAAACCTATTAAAAAAATAAAATCTATTAATAAAATGATTTTTTTAATATTAAAATCAAAAAAAAAAATTTTAAATTAAATATATTACATAAATATATAAAACCGGGCTGACCCGGTCCAAACCCGGACCGGACCGGGACCGGATTTCCGGTCCCGGTCCGGTCCCCGGTCCAAGGTTGCGGAAATTCCCGGTCCGCCGGGTTGGACCGGACCGGGAATTCCGGTCCGGACCGGATGCACAACCCTATTTAAACGTAATGAACAAAGCTTTTATGCTTATTCATTTGGATTGGATACAGATGTTAATAATGTAGAGATATGCATGTTTACCAAGTGAAGGTGTCATCAACAAACTATACTATTTACATGCTCTCTTAGCTAATTGTTTCGTTTAGATAACTAAAGAATAAAAAACTTATGATAAGAAGGAATACATGAACAAACAATATCGTTATACAAGTGAATGAAAAAAAATCCGTGTCATGACCACCAAAAGATTGTACCATTATAAAGTTGTGGTAATCAGTCGAGGACCAAACTTTTATTGTTCGAATTTTCTGGTGGCATGGATGGAGTTATGGTGCAATGTTGCAATAGAATACTTGCTTTTCTATAAGAACGTTCATTTTAGATAAGAAATTCACATGGAATGTCTTACGAACTTCATTGTCACAGAATACCTGCTTTTCTTATAAGAGCGTACTTTTAATATTCGAATTTTCTGGTGACATGGAATGTTGGAGAATATATTCTATCTATCCCACATCTGGTAGAAGAATAGAATACCCACTAATATATAAGGGAGGAGGAAGTTCAACCCATTGTCATAAGGTTTTGGATTAGAAGGTGGATCCCAACCTTATATACAAAGTGGTTATAATAAAACCGACACGTTCCCGCTCGTTCGGCCCACTGGAATCTAACATGGAATGCCCTATATATGGAGTTATGGTGCAATATTGTCAAAGAATACCTGACCAGAGCGTAATTGACATGAACCCGAACCCTAACCTTAACCCTAACCCCAACCCTTACCTAGGTACTGAACCAAACCATTTGGCCTTGTTCACCTTTGTATATGAAAAATACTTTTCATCCTAAAATTACTTTCATCTCTCTTATCCTAAAATTACTTTCATCTCTCTTAAAATCTGTGCACTCCTCTCTACTTTTTACGTAATTCAAAATGTACAAAACTACTTTATATCCAAAAATTACTTTCTAATAACAAGTGAAATAAAGTCATATCTTGTTCTTTTTCCTCTTGCAAAAGTATTTTTCATCCAAAATCTACTTTTAATTTCATTGAAATTTGTGCATTTTTTCTCTATTTTTTACATTTCTTAAGACACCATAAACTACTTTCTTCTCAAAAACAACTTTTTCAACCAAACTACAACAAAAAGGGCTTGTTTCACTTGTTGGTAGAAAGAATTTTTTGGGAGAAAAGTTATTTTGTGTGTATTGAAAAATGTGAAAAGTAGAAAGTAGTGCAAAAATAAAAGTAATTTTTGGATAAAAAGATCTTTTGGCTTGATCTTGTTGTATCTGGAAAGTACTTTTCATTTAAAAACTATTTTCATCTCTGGTGAAATCCATACACTCCTCTCTACTTTTTATAGTTTTCAAAACAGACAAAATTATTTTCCACCCCAAAATTTCTTTCTATCAACGAGTGAAACAAGGACAAGGTCGACAAAATGCGTTATAATATTTCGAGTTTTCAACATCTTTGAAGTTCAAAAAATCCGTGTAAAACTTTTTTGGTCGAAAAATTTGCATACAACTTAATAATTTGTAGCAAAATACCTTCTATATTCCTATCAAATGATTCAAGCTCTTTAGTTTGTGCATAAATCCTTCACATTTTAATTAAGATCTTAATTTGTTGTAAATTTGTTTTCATTTTGATCAAGATCTAGGTGTTGTTAACACGTACTGTATACTAATCAAGTTAAATATCTATATCTATATATATATAAAAGTTAGGTGGTGTCCCCATTAAATGCTCCATTAGTGTACATTGCAATCTTACCTATATAATAAACACTATGCAATAATAATCAAACAAACCACAATAGCATAGTGGTAAAGTCTTCCTCTAATTACCCAAAGGTTTGGGGTTCAAACCTCTCTAGCAATATTTTTGTGTTGTTTGCATTTTTTTTTAATGTGTATTTTTTTAAACGTGTTATGTGTGTATTTGTTATATTATTTGTATATATGATTCAAGTATGTTTATAAATCAATAATTTTTTGTATAATTCAATAATTTTTTTAACATAAATCACAAAATATGTTTATACCCTAAATCATAAAATTTGTATTTTTTTTAAACATAGTCTGTGGGTATTTGTTGTATTATGTGTATATATGAATGTTTTCTTGACGTATATTTTTTTCACGTAAACAACAAAATATGTGAATACCATAAATCATAAAACATTTATATTCTTTTTAACAAAAATACAAAATGTATTTATACCCTAAATCATAAAATATGGCTATTTTTTTCTTTGAACTTCTACAATTTTCATGTACATAAAAGTATTTTGAATAGCCAACAATATTATTTTAATCTTTGATATGCTTTCTATAGTTTTCTATACCTCTTTCATATGTACTTAATTGCATTTAGATGCAAACAAGGAGTGCTTTTCTCGCAAGTGAATTGTATTTTCAATTGATTTATTTCTTATGGAATATTTATTATTTTATACTTAATATAATCTATTATATTTTATATTATCATACCTTAGTACATTTTTCACATTCATGCAATTTTATGCAATTTTTCAATTAACGTTGATTAATAAAGCTTCCAAATAGTGTTTAAACCCATGCGTAGCACGGGTCATAAATTCTAGTATAATTTAAAAATGAGAGGGAGCCCTTTAATTACGTACATAGTGAAGAAGATGACAACTAGCTAGCTAGTGTGCATCCAAATCATCATTCATTCATATATAATTCAGTAATTATACATAAGTACAAACATACGTGCTTCCGTAACACATACACATGCATAATTACATATTAACCATGTTTTTAGAGGCAACATGCACCAAATAGATAGAGAAACACACAAGCATATACAGAAACAAACAACTGTGTTAAATCTTGGGAGGGAGAGCTTTGCCACCATAAATGGTCCTGCTCGGCTCGGAGTGGTTGCTCACTTGCCACCATTTTTTCGACCAAAAAAAATATAGAAACAAACAAACACACTGATCTAGTAGAAAAATGACCCCTTGCCTTTTGCCCTCTCTTCTTTGGCGATAGCTATGGTGGAAAACTCATCTTGCCCCTTTCCCAGTTCATCCTCCTTCTAGCAATTATCTATGAAATTGCACCAGAGATTTCGATCAAACAACCCCTAAACACATATGGCTTCAGAAATTTGGTCAATTTCTCTTTAAAGAGAGAAGAAACCCGAAACCAAAAAAACCCTAGAAAACCAAATCTGAAGATCCGAGCAACAATGGTGGTAGGCCTTCAATTGAAGGCTTATGGGTGCTCAAAAAGGAAAAGAAAACATGAAAATCAACAAAGTAGAAGAGGATCGAAGAGGGCTTCAACAAAGATCTACCACATACTTCGAAGAGGGCTTAGGCTCTCGAAAAGGGCTTCAGTTGGCTACCGTTTACCAAACCAAAACCGATGGCCCTTAGAGACAGTTCGAGGGGGATTTCCGGTCGTCCAGGAAGGCGGGGATGGTGAGCCGGATTCAATTCAGCAGCACCATAGGAAGAGCAAGAGCAAAGTTAGGCTCTTCCATGGCGGTATGACCACATACTTAACAATCCAAGAAGTTAAAGTGTTGCTGCAAAGATCTAGGTTTACTCCTAACCATGTCATCTACTTGAGGCTTAGCTTTCATGGAAATCTAGAAGAAATCTGGTCTTAGTTTGAGAGTTTGGGATCAGAGAATAAGCGTGTTTATGATTTGGTCCCATCCTCTTTTTAACACTTTGCAAATCCATCACTTTCATGGTTTATGTTTGTATTATCTGTGTACTAACTTTATGTGGTGCAAGTTCTACTTATTTTCTATATGCACTGAGATTGTGTGGTACTCTCAGAGCATCATCATAGAGGAGGAACAAAGAGACACGATATCGTCCACCGTTGAAAGACACTCCGAAAAGAAAATCTTCGAGGAACAATATTTTGATCCAACTCTCATTGAACAACTTGAACTCACCATGATCGAGGAGATCAAGAATGGTGGTGTTCAAATGAACAAAAATATTGAACCAAAACCAACTGAACAACTTGATACTGAACTCTTAATAACCCTTGTGCTGCAATATCAAGAACACATATTTTTACAAACTAGTTGGACAATAGGAAAGGAGCGCCTGAAGTGCATGAACAACATGAAGGTCCATGTGCCTATAGGCCGATCCCGGAATCCATCGACACAAAGCCAACACATAATAGCAATGCTATATCTCCGTTATTGGACTAAATCTTGTTCATGTAATAGCAATGTTCCGGTTGGGAAGAAAGCGTCAAGAAAGCTTCCCGAGTTTGATCAGTACTTCCCCAAATAGTTAAGCCAGAGCCCCCGGTGTCGTACAGAGTCTTTGTGGCCAGGTCGTTTCGGGCTTTTGAAGATCCTTCATTCCGGTGGAGGGAACGTCACTAGTCCTCACCCATGATGGTTGACCTTTTCGTGCCGGAGCACTAGTCTTCTGGTGTTTCACTCACCTCGATCCGGGCTCGTCATTGGTTCTTTCTTTTTTGGTGTTGTATTTGTCTTCTTGTGTTGTTTTCTTGTGTTGACCTTTGTTTCTATCTTCTTAGCCGCTGTCGGCTGCCGTCTAACGGCCTCTCGGTACACCAGTTTTGGCTGGTCTACCGAATTTTTACTTGTTCAAAAAAAAAAAAAAAATATAGAAACAAACACAAGCTGCTCCTTAAAACAGATTTATTCTTAGTATGTAGAAGTCGTCATGCGGGTTTTGAGCTTATTTATGAGCTAGAATCAACTCGAGCCATGATCGATCAATCGATTGTCTAGTCTTTGAGATGAACTTCAGCGTTTTTGGTCAAAGTGACCAGAAGGTCGACACAACTAGTAGGATCAGGAACATCTTCGCTAAGCTTTTCATACTCCACCGTCCACTTGACAAGACAAATTTTGTCGCCTTTAGGCGTAACTTCAAGGTGATTCGAGAAGGATTTAAGACGGTGGTCTTGAAGAACATCTCCTTCGCGTGCCCTATATGTCAATTTCCTTTGCTCTAAATCCACATTCTCCATTGTGACTTTTGTTACGCAGGCTTTTCCATCTACATTATTAACACATTAAACGGCTTTAGTTACTATATAGGGCTGGGATCGAAGCTTAAAGTCCATTTAATTGTACATATAAGTGTTCGTACCATGAACGTAGTTCCAAACGACCATTGTGCCATTCTTTCCGAATTCGCCCTCTTGCGCATTGCAGCCTTGAACCACCGATGGGGAAATTTTGGCGAGATGATTAGGGTTACGAGCAAAGACTTTGTAGAATTGATCTCCACATGACCTAACTTCAATTTCGCGTGTAAGTTTTCCTCTCAAATCTGCTTGCATTTGGTAAATCAACTTTAGATAATGTATGGAATGTGGAAAAGATGAAGATCAAAGTAGCTAGGATATATGGGAAAGTAATGAGCAATTGGTCCCTTTATATAGAATATCGATCAGAGCTCAGAAGGCTAATGAGCATCAACTATAGCTGGGGACCAATGTTGACTTCCATGTGAAAGATATGTTTGTGGTGGGTTTTGGATTTTAACTGGTTTTATGGTTTGGATTAGGGTTGTGTATTTTGAGACCGGACTGGGAAATCAGACCGGAAAAACCCGGACCGGACCCAGACTGGGTCCATTCCGGTCTGGTCCCGGTCCATCACTTTCCCGGATTCCGGGTTCCGGTCCGGTACAAACCCGAAATTTTCCGGTCTAGACTGGAATGGACCGGGATATATTATTATTAATAAAAATATATATTAATAAGATTATTGATTAATTTTAATAAATTTTATTTATAAAGTGTATTTAGATTATATATAAACCTATTGAAAAAATAAAATTTGTAAGTTTAAATATATTATATTAAAATAATAAAACCGGTCCGAGCCGGTCCAAACCCGGACCGGACCGGAACTCGACCGAGACCGGACTTCCGGGTCCGGTCCGGTCCCCTGTCCTTGTTTATGAAAATTCCTGGTCCATCGGGTTGGACCGAATTCCGGTCCGGTCCGGTTAGGACTGGATGCACAACCCTAGTTTGGATAATTTGATATATTCTATACATTTTTTGTGTTATAGAATATATATGATTTCTTAAAACGTATTAATTTTTTTGAGAAATCATTCAAACTTATATAAGTTTGGTATATTGGATTGAAAGGGGTGTACAACTTGTTTATAAAGCTATATCGAGAATAATCGGCAAGTTAACTTGGTAAAAGTCTGTAAATACGTACAGATTAATGCTTGTTTTTCTCTATTTTTTTTACTTATGGCACTCACTCCGTAAAAAATGAAAAGGGGAAAAATTGACGAAAATGGGTTTCTAACCCATGGGGGGAAAATATTGAAGCAAATAGGCTACAAGGAAAAAAAATGAGCCCTCATGGGCTTTTTTCCAATTTTGCCCCTACCTTTTTGTTAAATTTACAAGATGACGTCATCAATGACATATGATGACGTCAGCACCCCTTACCACTATCGGCGTTGACCATTCGTTGACCGAAATTGACCGGTCGTTGATCGGCGTTGACCGCCTTGTCATCAGTCCACGTATAAAAAACTTGTCATCAGTGATGACCAGTTTAAATAAAACTCATCGTTCACGTACTCAACTTGTCATCTGATGACAAGTTGAGGTAAACCCATCATTCACGTAAAAAACTTGTCTTCAGTGATGACCAGTTAAGAAATTGACCTATGTGGGATTTGAACCCACATTATTGTGCATCAAGCACATTGCTCTACTATCTGAGCTAATAGGCCATAATTATAAGTAATATATATACAAATTTAACAATGCAAAATAAAACATGTCATCACCCTAACTAGTAAAACAAACTTGTCATCACCCAAAAACATACCCAAACCCACCCCTATATATCCATAGATTGATTACCTTTCAAAAGCCTAAATCTTACCCTTTATTCTTGATTGGATTCCATAAACCTTTTGTTACCAAAAATGTTTTTTTTCTGCCAATGGTAAACTTTATTAAGAGAAAGAACACGATCACAACGATCGAAGTTACACAACCACAAAGGCACAAATACAAAGAATCTAAAGCAGTTGAACTTTCGGCAATGATAACTAATAGGAGATCCATATGGAAAACCACTCCTTCCTACTCGTATCACGAAGCCTAAATGTGGAACAAACCACCTTAATGTGTCATTATAGAAGAGCATCAGCATCTTCTACTCCACACAAAGCAAGAGAGGAGTGCTTTTAACACAGCATCTACCTAAAAACACCCACACCAACAAACTAAACAAAGCAACAAACACAAGACAAGGAAGCAACTCTGAGCACCCTACAAGGACCTAACCAAAACTCATCCAAATGCCAAGACACTAGAATAATGACTAGATCACGATGCACATACGTAGGCCAAACGTACCCTTGCATCGCCGGGATGACCAAGGTCAGAGCTCTCAGCAATAGGTAAAGAGGATCAAAAATATTTTAACTGTATAGTTTAATCCACTCAATCAGGAAGATTAAGGAATACATCATAATTTTAGAGGAATATTAGTTGCACCTAATTACAATGTTCAAGCTCACAAGCAAAGAAGCATGATCTTTTTCCATTTGAGTCCCGATTTCCTTCTCTTTTTTGTAATATATGATATATGATTTGATCATAATTTCTTCCATGATCGAACATACATTAGAACCTTTGTCATAGGTTGATTTATAAATACTTTTTGTTATCCGACCTTATGATTAAAGTCATACTACTAAGTTTAATGCAATTCTCCATTCCACGAAAAGAAGGTGATTGATTGAGGATGTTAGTGTTGAAAATGTTCAAGCTTCTGCTACTCGTAATCGTAGTGTGTGTAATCATATGCTTATCAAAGGAAGTTTCTTCTAAAACACATGTCATAATAAGGAATAACATGATGGATGACTAAAACGTTAATGTCCATTAAAAATCAAAAGACGACGATCTAGGTGACCAAGTGGTGAATGCAGAAAAGTACTACGATCAGCTTATGTTTAACCCTAACTTATGTGGAAATACCATTTTCTTTTGCAGGTGCAACAACAACAAGGGGCATGCCAAATGGGAAGCATATAGTGATGATCGTGATCAATTTAGATGTGGCAAGTTTTGCATATAAGCATCAACTGCTACGGAGACATTGATAATGAATATTCTTTGGATTGGATCCACTGATTCTTACTAGAATAGAATCCACTATAGATATTGCTTAAATAATACTCCTTTTGGTTCAAAATAAATGTCGTTTTATCACTTTGAAATTATTTATGTTATGTTTTGCTTTTGCCATGCTTGGGCTACAATCTCCTCTTTGTATGAAGTTCTAGCTTGTATGGCAGTTGAGGGATGACTCTAGTAGCAACTTTGAGGCTTGTATGAACTTTAATTTGCACACATGACAATATTGTTACGTGTTTAGTTTTCTATATATCATTATTAATCAGATGCATGTATGTGTGTGTGTTTGACTTTCAAGTGTACGTGAGCTTTATTTAGGACAAGCCCTTGTTTTCTTTCATTTGCGAGTGTGTCTTGGATCTTGATCGAAATTGTATGTTATATAATGTATAATGTATTCAATGGTAGTTGATCGAGAATGAGGATGTTATGCATGCTAGGAAAAGTGATCATAATATCATTTGAATGTTTTTATTAATATGCGAGCGAGCGACAAGTGGATTCAATGTAATCTAATTCAATTTGCATTGATAAAAACAACAATATACGTAAAAAAGCTCCCAATGTGAGAAAACACCGGAAACCAAAACTATCATTTTAGTGGCAACAGGCCATCGGACAATTCGAAAAATCAGGCAAGTGTTGAAGGAAGAGTGGATAGGCAAACCAAAAAAAAATAAGAACTTTTGAGGATGAATACATCTCTGATCGTCGGCATATCCAACCCGAATGAATGGAAACGGAACAACACTTTCCATCGTTGAATGAAGCTTTTGGAAAAGGTGTAGATAACAGCAACACACCAAGAAATCTAACATTCAAAGACATATTTACAAAAAAAAAGAGGGTGATGAAGGCTTCAAATAGTATGAAAATCCATTCTAGGATGACATAAGTAGGGAGGAGGACTTAACAAATGATGTTATACAGAAAATATAGACACAAAATGCCCTGTTAAACCACTTACAATTGAAGAGAAGGAAAGGAGTAAAAAACCATGGAGAGTTTTTATCATAATCAAAGTTCTAGACCAAACAACTGATTATAACCTGTTGAGAAAGAAACTCCTAATGAAGTGGGATCCAAAAGGAGAATTAGTCTCATGATAGATGTAGGAAATGAATTCTACATAGTAAAGTTTTAGAATGTTGACGATCTACACCATGTTAGGTTAATTGGACCTTGGATAATGAACGATAGATATCTCATAATACAAATCAGTCCAAACTTATCATTCTTGCAAACTCATCGAAACCTCCAACCACTAAGAATGGTGAGCTGGTCTTGGACCATCATAACAAGGAATCCCAAAGTGGGTAGAATTCTGAAATTGATGTCCTAATGGAAGATACATGTAAGGAAGATGCAAAAGGAAGAGACCAAAGGCTCCTTCAACATGGTGATGGAGACATTACTATGGATGAAGTTGATGATCGAGCAAATTGTTAGGTGGTTGTCGGAAGATCCAGAACTCTCAAACCTGTTATCAATGATCGTTCGAACAATCGAAATCATAACTTGGAATGTATAAGGTGCCAAGAAGGAATTTATGCATGTGCTTAAGGATTTGATTCGTACTCATGACCCTACTGTTTTGGTTTTGTTGGAAACTAAAATCAATGGGATTCAAGCCGACATAGTTCGCAAGAATATTGGATTCAATGCCATAGTAAGAGTTGATGTCAGAGAATTCAAAGGAGGAATATGTGTTCTTTGAAGAAAAAACATGATCAACTTAAGAGTTGTGGATACACATGACCAGGTTGCTACGCTTATGGCCTCAAGAGAAGGTCAAGCTCCATGGTTCTTTTATGCTATTTATGTAAGTCCTCAGCCTAATAGTTGAAAGGAATTATAGGAAAGGCTTTTGGAATTTCAGATTCCTTCAAGTCATCCAAGGCTCCTTATGGGAGATTTCAATGAAACAAAACATTGGAAGAAAGGACATGGAATTCAAAAGAGCTCAAGAGCAGATGCAAGAAGTTCAGAAAATGGATTGAGAAAATGGACCTTCTTGATTTTGGATATTCTGGTCCTTGTTGCAATTGGAACAGAGGTGATAACGTTAATACAAGATCAGGAGCAAGGCTTGATAGGGCTTTAAGCAATATGGCCTGAAGGAATCAATTTGAAGATGTTGTAGTCAGACATTTGGCAATAGTTCAATCTGATCATAACCCAATAACTATGAATTCTGAAGGATTCTTCATGAGGAATTTTGTAAGGCCTGAGGCCCTAGAAGCGCTATCTCATGCCAACCCGAGAGACTTCCCAAGAGGTCACCTATCCTGAAACTACTCTCGTCCTAGCACGCTTAACTTCATGGTTCTTTTGACCTCTCGAACCATGAAAAGGAAGAGCTCTTATTGGCATGGGGAGCACCTCAATCCCTTATAAATTTTCGGGGTGTTAAAAATTCCAATAATTCCTCGTTGATAGACCTGTCAACCGGGTTGGATCAGGTAGATTCGGGTTGGGTCGGGTTCGGATTGAGTTCGGGTTCAGGTCAATCAGGTTACGGGTCAAATTGGATTGGGTTGTTGCAGGTTTTCGGATCGGGTCGGGTCAACCAACAGGTCAAGAGTAACAATTGTTTTATGAAAATTTAAATAAAATATTATTCAAATAATAAAATATTAATTAACATAACATAATTTTAAAAATAAATTTTATATATTGTAATATAATTTAAATTATAAAAAATCGGGTCTGACCCAACGGGTTCGGGTTTCAATCGGGTCGGGTTGAAACTGGGTCACGGGTCTAAATTTTCGGGTAGAAACTCAAAAATTTCAGGTAGAGTCGGGTCGGGTCTGCGGGTCGAGTCAGCTTTTAACAGGTCTAATCGTTGATAATTGGGATAAGGAGTCAGATTTACCTCAAGCTTTAACAGGTCTGGCTCATCAACTGTAAATTTGGAATAGAGAGGTGTTTGGAAATTTATTTTAAAAAAGTAATAGACTTTGGAGAAGACTTGAAGGTGTGCAGGAGAATCTGTGCAAAAGGCCTTCTAGACACCTTGTTATGCTTAATGGGAAGCTGAAAGCTGAATTGGAAGAGGTTCTCCAACAAATCTATTTACTTTGGGTCCAAAAAGCAAGATCAGACGCACTGAGGGGTGGAGATAGAAACACTCAGTATTTTCATGCATGTGTTGTCATGAGGAGAAGAAGAAATAAGATTGATGCTCTACAAGATGAGGAAGGAAAGTGGTTTGGGGAGCCAGAAGAACTGAAACTAACAAGCAAATAAATTTATAAATCAAGACTACAAGCCAACCAACATTGCATCCCATCCCGCCCAAATTATACTCAGTGTCGTATTGCCCAATTCTACAACCCACTATGTGACCTGTGCCGCGAGGTCCGAGCTTGAGAGAATTGCTTGAATAGGATAGGTTGTAATGACTTGATTTGGGTGCTCTTGGAAATAATGATTAAGCTTGCGAGATGCGGTGACCGGCCTTCGATTTCCACCTTGCTCCCTTATCAAGACGACACTGATTACTCGAGGGGACACGACTAATTAATGTTTTAGGGTGTCCCCTTTATCAGGCACGGTCAAGATTGGGGGTGATTGCAAGTATGCTTTCAACTTTTGCAAATCTTGTTCGCATTCTTGGCTCCATTCGAATGAGCGTCCTTTCTTCAATGCTTTGAAGAATGATTGGCTCATGTCAGAAGACTGACTAATGAATCGTCTGAGAGTCCTGCCACCCATGCCAATATTTGTATTTCTTTGAAGGTTTTTGGGTTTGTGATGGCGTCAAGGGCTCGAATTTGATCCAGATTTGTTTCGATATATTCCTTGACGAGTAACGAGGTGTTCTAAGAACTTGCCCGAATAGACTACGAATGAGTATTTCATGGCGTTGATCCTAATTCTGGATGTTTCAAGGATGTCGAAAACATCCTGCAAGTCTTCTAGATGAGACAATGCCCTTTTACTCTTGACTACCATGTCATCAATGTAAGCTTCAATGGTCTTCCCGATTTTTAAGGTAAACAACGTGGTTATGAGACGCTGAAAGGTTGCCCAGACATTAGTCTGTCCGAAAGGCATCACCTTGTAGCAAAAGATCATCTGTGGGGTTATGAACACTGTCTTTTCTTGGTCATCTATGTGCATTGGGATTTGATAGTAACCCCGATATGCATCTAAAAAGCTCATGCGCTCATGACTTGCTGTAGCATCTACTAATTGATCGATATTTTTTAAATCAATAGTGCCACATCAGCACAACGTCACTATCAACACCATGTGGTAGTGACATGACGTTGACATGGTGATGACATGGTATTGACATGGTGCGTGATGAAGGTCTAGTAGAAAAAATTAGTATGTTGGGGGGTTTAGTAGACAATTTTTTAGTTTGGGGGTACAAAAGAAAAAAGAGTACAAGTTGAGGGATATTCGGCCGGAAAAATAAGCTACATCAACTTAATCAAGTAACAACCCTTTAGTCCAAAAAAATACATGCAGTCTGATCCTTTCGATGGTGACTACCTAGCTAGAACTACATATTTATCCTAGCATCCTTGAGAATGGGATACATGTCATTTTCTTCATCTTGGGACATGGTGGTTTCTGTTTCAGTCATTCTACTGCTACTATAAGAATGCAACAAATGCATTGTTGTTTGTTGTGTTTGATTATTCTCGTGTGACTGCTTCTTCTTGATGTTGTTTATTGCTTCAAGTTCCATACAAACCTGTTTCATGGTTGGCCTATCTTTTCCGTTCAACTTCAAACATCTTTGGATGATTGATGCCATGGAAGTAAGCTCCAACTTAGAAGCTTCACTTAGCCATTGCGGATATAATATATCAAACAATGTCTCTTGCTCAATTGATCTAACCAAATAAGTTGCCAAGCTCCGATCCTCCTCTGGCCTAGACGGAGAGAGCGGCTTTTGCCTTGTCAAAAGCTCCGCGACGACAACTCCAAAGCTATAAACATCACTCTTCTCGGTCAACATGCTAGAGTGAAAGTATTCCGGGTCAAGATATCCTAATGTTCCCTGGACCAAAGTAGATAGCTTGGTTTGATCCATGGGGATCAGCCGAGACGCTCCGAAATCAGCTATCTTAGCCGTGTAACCGTCATCGAGCAAGATATTCATGGACTTAATGTCCCGGTGAACGATGGGTGGTGATGCTGCCGAATGTAGGTACGCAAGAGCACCGGCTGCTTCCGATGAAATCCGTAAGCAATCGTTCCATGTCAGCCTCCACGTCCCTATTCCGCCTTGCGGTGGTGGCTCATGGATATGGGTATAAAGGGTGCCATTCGAGACGAACTCGTAAACCAACAAGGGCACCTCCGTCTCTAAGCAACATCCGAGGAGCTTAACGACGTTTCGGTGATTGACTTGGCCGAGGATCACTACTTCGTTGATGAATTGCTCAATCTGGTCTTGATCCACCACCTTTGATTTCTTGATCGCTACGACCTGATTCGACTCCGGTAGTATCCCTTTGTAAACGGTACCGTAGCCGCCGTTACCAAGAATGCGATCCTTGTCGAAGTTGTTAGTGGCTTCCTTAAGTTGCTCTTCTGTGAAAACCCTCATTGCCTCTGCGTTGCCCACGGAATGATTACCGGTTGAGAGTCTTTCGTGTAATAGGTATCCACCATTCTGTTCAAAGAATTTTCTTTTCATCTCAACTAGCTTTTTCTTCCTATCAATGACGTAGAACCAGCTGAAGCCTATGACCAAGAACAAAACGCTAGAGCTTATACCTGTACAAATAACAAAATAGGAGTATATCTGGTGTTAGTCTCTGTGCCTTCAAGGTACGATTTTGATTTAATAAAAAATTCACTTTGAGTTTTATATAAGTTATTCAAGAGAATAGTTTGATATTATAAAATCTTGTATTGTTTTATTTAATTTACTTCTTATACGCGCGATTTATTTTAATGATAGAAATAAGAAGCTCACATGCATGTGTCGTGCTAAATATTATTTTTAACCTCCACTTTACTATATCGTGATGATGATCATGATGATGATTAAGAAACTATGTAGAGTATGATAAGATGGAGCGTTATGATGATTATGATGATGATGATTAAGAAAGTATGTAGAGTATGATAAGATGGAGCGGCAATCATAACCAGTACACCTGTTCACCCGACCCGTAAATCAACCCCGGCCCAATAGATTCTTGACCCGTTATCGACCCGAATCCGTTTCAACCCGAACTCGAGATGATTCGACCCAAATCCTATCCGATCGACCCGATTGACAGGTCTAATAACCAGGTGCAATTTAAACCCCTATAGATTATCTCACGTTCAATCAATCTATTGCGTAGTAATAAATAATAAGAAAAAAATGCTTACCTAAGCACAATTTGAGAACTAAATTATCGGAACCTTTCTTTGCACAACTTGTTCCATTTTTTCTCCCATCACCGACATATCCAGGAGGACAACGGCAGCGAAAACTTCCTATTGTATTTTGACAGGCCATTGTGCAGTTGTTAAGGTTCGAATCAGCACATTCATCTATATCTGCACCCATATATATATTCTCAATCTTAATTAGAGCAATACGAATAATTCATAATAAATCTCAAGTTAAGATGAAATCAGCTATTTTCAAGTAATTCTTATTTACATATAATTGATCAATTCATTTTTTCGAACTAAGTTGGGAACATTATATATTTTTTAAGATTTTAGAACAAATCAACTTAGAAACAAATAAACAAAATTACAAAAAATATAAGGGCATCTCCAACAAATGCTCTATTAGTTTCTTTAAAATGGAGAACAAAATCTCATATTCTCCATAAAAATTGTACTCTAACTCCAACAAATTCCCCATTTCATGAATTATGTTTTTATTATTATTATGTTTTTTATATATAATATTATAAAATGTAACTTAACCAATAAGAAGATGACATGTTTGACTAAACAATTAATGCATTCCCCAAAAAATTTTAGGGAATTCCCTAAATATAGAGAAAGGATTAAAAATTTTGGAGATAGTCTCCAAAATGGAGAATGCAATGGAGAAACTCTTGGACCATAAAATGTGTCTAAAATCTCCAAATACACATAATTCAAGAATTTGGAGCATCTCTTGGAGATGCTGCAAAACAGATAGAAAAGCAACTGATGTTAGTATGTTACCGTAGCAACCGGGAGAAAGGTAAGGATTGCCTTGAAACCCAGATTGACAGAAACACTTGTAACCCCCAATGCCGTTGTCCAAGTTGTCAGAGCAGGTGGTATTCCCCGCGCACGCGTAGGTCGATGGGTTGGCTCGGGCTTGATCACACGTGCCGTTGCTGATGGCCCAATCGACGGCCACGGGAACAGTGTCGATCACTCTCTGGACAAACCCGGGATCGTTGAGGTCGGAGAGGCCTCGAAAATTGAACCCCCCTTTCTCCGCAACGAAGGCGTACCCGCACGGATTGAAGGACACCACGTCGGTGTTGTTGGACCCCAAGCCCAGCGAGACCCGGACGCCCCTGAGTCCCTTGGGGACGGGGACCTTGTAAGATATTAATAAGATCTCATTATGTGGTCATCACGTTTTTCATAACTCACGAAAATATTGAGGTTAAGAGCCTGTTTGGCAATTGGGAATTGATGAGAAAGGAAAAGGTGGTGAAAGATGAGAAAGGAAGAGAAGAGAAAGTATGGGAAAGTAAGATATATGTCTTGTGTTTGGATAATTGTGGGTTTTGATGGGAAATTATAAATAAAATTTTCTTTTCTTTTTTTCTTTTGAGAGTGTTTATTTTATTTTCCCATCAAATCTCACCAAATTGGTGGGATTCATTTTCCCATCCTTTCCACTCTAATTTTCTAACGGAATCCCACTCAATCCTATCAAAGAATTAAGGGAAAATTGCATTTAACCACCCTTTATTTTACACTTGTTGCAATCAACCACCCTTTATATTTTTTTCTACACTTAACCACCCATTATTTGTAAATATGTGCATTTAACCACCCATTTTGATGAAAAACGTTATTTTCTTCATTAAGTAAAGTAAGTAACGTTTTTGCCCTTCTTTTTAAATTTTATTCACAATAAATAAAAGAATTTAGGAATTAATTGAGTTTGGAATGTCATCGTCATTTAATTTAAGCCTACATATCCACCTTGAATCTCGAGTCATCGTCTATCAACTTAGACATGATCACCTCCAAGGGATGCTCAAAGTTGTTAGAATAAGATCCAAAACCCATGGTATTTACAACGGTCATGTCGTGGTTCTTCTTCGCTATTGGATAGAGGAAAGGAATTATTATGGAGGAAATTAGGCAATGGTTGCAAAAATCGGCATATTAAATCTTGAAAGTGCCAATTATGGTTTTTCCTTTATTTATTTATTGTAAATAAAATTTAAAAAGAAAGGAAAAAATATAATTTATTTTACTTAACGGAAAAAATGACGTTTTTCGGTAAAATGGGTGATTAAATGCACATAGTTACAAATAAGGGGTGGTTAAGTGTTGAAAACAATATAAAGGGTGGTTAATTGTAAAAAGTGTAAAATAAAGGGTGGTTAAATGCAATTTCCCCAAAAATTAAAACAAACATTGGAAAATAATTCTCATCATTCCCCTCTTATTAAAATCCCATCAACCCCACCAACCAAACATACTGTAAGAGAGAGAAGGCGATTTCCATTGCTCGGTATATTGTGATTATCGGATCGGATCCCATCATCCTCGTCCGCTCAATCACGATGTCTATTGGTATGTGTTCGTAATTAAAAGCATATGATCGAAGATCCTAATATTAATTAATCACGATAAGGTTTAAGTTTACAGACCTGGCAGCACCCGGAACGGTCGCATTGGCCCGCCACGACGTCGTCTTTCGTGGGGCATTGGGAGCCGCACGAGCTACTGGTCCCATCAATGATCGCGCTCTCGTCAGAGACGCTACCACTCTCCTGGCACCCGATCACCGTGAACAAGGTGGACGCCGGGGAGAACGTGAAAGGGGAGCCCGGAGAGAAGAACATGGAGTAAGAGCTGCTGAAGACGGGCGTGGTCTCGTGCCCCGAAGCGTTGAAGCACGTGCGCGCAACGCCGCGGTTTCGCACGCGCACGCGGCTCTCCGAGATGTCGAGGATCTCTACGACCCCGTCCCGCTCGCTGCTGAAGGGGTTTGAGCCCCCCTTCCCCATGAGGAAGGGGGCGTTGGGGGTCGATGAGAGGTTGCAGAAGACGTCGTAGAAGGTGTTGAGAGAGCAGCCGCCACGGAGGCCGATCCCGAAGGGGTAAGGGATCGTCACGTTGCCGCAGTGGCGCGGGCAGCCTGGCTTGGTTGTGGTGGAGGCCGTCGCCATGGTCGCGGTTGCGGCTATGCAAGGCATGACGGCGGCTATGGCTGCCACTGCTACAGCCACCAAAAGTATTGGATAGTCATGTAGTGTCCTCATCGATCGGTCCCCTAGTTCAAATATTGTGCTAATGTTCTTGATTCTAGCTTTAGTTTTAACTTAAGCACCAAAAAACATGTATACATGTCTCATTTATATGTACATTGTATTTAAGGCTCTTGTGGTTTACAAGTATTATTTTTTGATTTCTTTGACTGGGTAGGAATTAGGAGGCCTCCTTATATTATGGAGTTGTCCTAAAACATGTTTTCCTTATTATATACCGGACGGTCTTGTCTATATGTTAGTTAAATTATATAAGTAGTCGTGTTCATGTCCTGATGCATGTACGTATTCATTATAGAATGATTATATGTCACACTAACGGAAGATTTTCCTCTTGTGGAAGTTAGTTGATTGTGTGATTTATACGCAGTACATTTTAGGCTTCGTTCGGTAATGAGTAGATGGTAAATAAAAGATGAAAGATGAAATTGGGTTGAAACCGCGTTCGGTAACAAATATTCAGCTAGATGAAAGATGGTAGATAAAAGATGAAAGATGAAATTGGGTTGAAACCGCGTTCGGTAACATATATTCAGCTAGATGAAAGATGAAATTTTGCCTAAATTCAGCTACTAGCTACCCCCTACCCCCAAGCTTGTAGCTGGTAGATGAAACTTGTAGCTGGTAGATGATTTTTTAACTTTTACCGAACGAAGCCTTATACAATTTCGCAACGTAACCCTATAATTTTAATAAGATAACCTTGCCGTTATTGTTCTTTTTTTTTCTTTTTTTATTTTTTGAGAAAAATTGTTCTTTTTCTAATTCTCATGTTTGCAAGAATTGGTAGATGGAATTTTTTTATTCTTACTAGATAGTGTCGTTATGACTACAATATATCACAACTATATTCTCCCTACATGTATGTTATGATTCTTTTCCATTTTTAGATACAATTTGCATAATTATATAGAATAGCAACCTTATTACATGTATAACATCTTTTTCTCTATTGTGTTAATTGTATAAATGTGAAGGCTAATTTCGACCAAAAAAAAATAAAAATATGTGAAGGCTAATAACAACTTAATGAATGATGCAATAAAAATTCTTCAAATTTAGAAAAGTGCCACCTCAATAAATTGCCAATTAGGACTGAGGTTTAAATTATTAACCATAGAACTAGAAATTAAACGCTATAGCATAAATTAAAGATTAGTTTGGAACGTTCTAAAGGTTTGGGGCCATTATAGAAAACTAATGAAACGTTGGAGACTAAACCCATAATTTACTCCACCAAAAATATTGGATAATCTTGTAGTGTCCTCATCAATCGGTCCCCTAATTCAAATATTGTCCTAATCGCTTTAGTTTTGATACGAGATATGCTAGAGAGTAACTTAAGCACCAAAAAACATGTATACATGTCTCATTTATATGTATGTCCATTATATTTAAGGCTCTTTTGGTTTACAACTATTTTTTTATATTCATTGAGTGGGTAGGAGTTAGGAGGCCTCCTTAGAGCGTTAATAGTGGTAGAATAACTTGGTCATTGAATTATAAAAATAATATTTTACTTTTTTATCTTATTTTTTATTATCTCCTTTTCTCCTACTTTCTACTTTATCCCACCATATATATACATTTATTTACTCTTTTGTGGACACCTGTCAAATTGCGTGCAAAGACCAAAGTAAAGAATTGGCACTCAAGTTGCCTTGGGCCTAGTGGTTAAAAATGGGGCTGGATCACCCAGAGGTCATAAGTTCGAGACTCGAAGAGATTGAATTTCGCTCTGTGGTAGAGAAGGCACTGAGGAGGGTCTTCCTTAACCCCTGACAGTACCCGGTTCAGACGTAAATTAACTCCGGTTAATCGAACCGGGCGAAAGATCCAAAAAAAAGTAAAGAATTGGCCTTCATAGTAACCGGTTTTCATTACTGTACACATTTTTTTTACATATATTATTATTTTAATGTTTCTCTCCCTAGCCAATTTTTGGCCAACTAATAACAATACTCTTATATTATATATGGAGTTGTCCTAGAGCATGTTTTCCTCGTTATATACCGGACGGTCTTGTCTATATGTTAGTTAAATTATTTAATTCTGTATATAGCATCTCTATAGTAGTCGTGCTCATGTCCTGATGCATTCGTTGATCGTTATCTATGATTATATGTCACAAGTTAGTTGATTGAGTGATATATACATAGTAAATTTCCCATGATACCTTTAAGGTAACTAGTTGCATGGGATTAGTATTAATATAATTCACGTACCCTGCATGGGATTAGTATTAAAACTTTGCTTAAATATTTTTTCATATACCTTAAATATTTTGTAATAATCAAGTTTAATTTAACATTAAAATGTGATAATAAATAGGAAAAATTATTATTTAGTCGGTTTTTACATTAATTTATTGGATTTAGTTAATGTGTGTCCATGGATACATATTAGTAAACCAATGGATAGGAAAAGATGTTGAAGAAATGGTAGAAACAATTGTATTCCGATAAAAAAAAAATTTGTAATTATGAGTGACATATTTGTATTTTGCTTCATAAAGTCCAAGTCCAAAATATGAGATACAAAAGGTTTTTCCCTCGGAGAGTTCGGAGAAATCTACTATAATACAGTATAAAGCATAACCCATCTTTGTTGAAAAAATTGCGCCACCTCATCAACAGTGTATTAAAAAATGTTATTAATATCACCTCAACAATTCCAGAAAAAAATACTGAAAAAATATGAATGATCCCGAAATTGTTTTTATATGCACCAATTAGGTAGCTAGAATATTAGGTAGTTTATGAATGATCTCGAAATTACAGAAAAAAATACTGAAAAAAAATACAAATGATCTTGAAATTGCTTATATATGCACCAATTAGGTAGTTAGAATATCGATGATATATATATTTTTTTTTTTTTTGATACAGGAAAGACATTAGGCTAGTTCTACAAGCGAGAAACTATCCTATTGCATCCGAAAGGATGAGATCCCTAAGGACCGGATCGGAACTGAGCGAGCAAGTAGGCACCCGACAGAACGAAGCAGCGATGTGGTCTGCAACCGAGTTGGCTTCCCTGAAGACATGCCGGATCCCCCAACTCTGAAACTTGCCAAGCAACAGCTGAACGTCTGCCCGAATAAGCTCCACTTCCCAAGGGCAACTCCAATCTCCCAATACTGCATTAACCACTTGCAGGTTGTCACCTTCAATCACCAGACGGGGAATGCCACACCGGATGGCTTCCAGAATCCCCTGCCGAAGCGCAAACGCTTCGGAAAACACCACGGAACGCCGTCCGAGAAAACCACCATCAACGGCTACAATGCCTCCAACAGAATTCCTGATAACGAAACCATAAGAAGCAAAACCAACAGAATTAACGGCACCATCAAAGTTAAGTTTGAAAAAGTCGCAAGGGGGTTTGACCCATCTAACATTCCTTCTTTTGTTGGCCTGGGTCACAGGTCTAGAGCCCTCAGCTTTATCACCTTCGTCTGATTGTTTCGACAGCATAGCTCTCTTCCAATCAGCCATCTGCTTGGATGCAAGTTCCATAGTTTCTTTGGGATTTAAATGGGGTTGGCTTTTCCCATCAAAGATGTTTTTATTCCTGAGAAACCATATACACCACCAGAGGTTGAACATAGATTCTATTTGGGTATAATTGAGTCTAGCTCTTAATGCATTGACAAATTCCAGAGGGTAGCGAATCTGAGCATCAAGTTGTCCCACCACACGATCGATTGCGGGGTTAAGCGCAAAAAGTGCTTGACGTGCATGACTGCATTCTATAAATAGGTGAAATGCATCTTCATTCATTGAAGAGCAGAACCCACATCCTTGTGGCACTGCAATATGATTAGCAGCTAGTCTGGATTTAGTAGGTAAACCATTACGGCATAATTTCCAAATGAAGTTTTTTTGCTTCGGTGGAATGTTTAGTTTCCATATCCATTTGAGATCGACTTTAGGACTTGTTTTGATATCCTGAATCCATTTCATAGTGGCATTGGTAGAATACCACCCATTCTTGCTTGCTTTCCAATACACTCGGTCTGTTATGCAATTAATCGGTAAAATAATCTTGGCGATCCCATCAACATCGTTAGGATGCAGAACTTGACTCAGTTTGTGAAGATCCCAAGAATTATCGTTCCGTATGTATGAGCACACGAGTTCATCCTCATCAATCAAATGGCGGGCCTCCTCTCTAGGTTTGATGTTAATGTGAGGAACCCAACAATCCTTCCAAAACCGGATGGTTGCACCATCCCCAACTTGCCATGATAACCCCGAGAGGAAAAGATCCTTCAGGCTCATGAGTTTGGACCACTGCCAGGAAGTGTTCTGTTGTTTGTTGTAATTCCAAAGGTTTTTTGTTTTAAGATATTTTTCGCTGACGATTTTGACCCATATGTTCCCTGGATCTGCAATAATTTTCCACAAAAGTTTCATTTGTAATGCTTGGTTCATTTCTTCCGCTTTAGCGATACCTCGCCCACCATGATGGGTAGGCCTGCAGATCGAGTTCCAGCTTATTAACGGTTTATACCCGCTGGCCTTATTCCAGAAGAAGTTGCGATTGATCTTATCAAGTTCATCATGTGTGGATTTGGTTAGGAAAAAAGATTGCATTAGGTAGTTGGGTTGTGCTGAAAGGTTAGCCTTAATCAGTGTAGTCCTGCCTTCTTGGGAAAGCGTATTAGCTTTCCATTTTGATAGTTGGTCTCTTGTTCTTGCTGTATATGCATTGAATGTATTTTTGGTAACCCTTTCGTTGACGAGAGGACACCCTAGGTATTTGTCCAGAGCTGTGGTATTTGATATATGGAGGGTTTGTCTAATCAGATTTTTGGTCGCATTGTTTGTGTTTTTTGTAACTTGAAACGCTGATTTATGTAGATTGACTTTCTGCCCGGAGGCTTGACAATAATCCTCAATTATGTTTTTAACATACTGACATGCATGATTGTTTGCTTTAGAAAAGATGATAATATCATCTGCATATGCAAGGAATGGGATTTTGGTACCTCCCCGTGTGATTTGAATTCCAATTCCACTTTTTGGGTTCATATTAGCCCGTTGAAGTTGCCTAGCCAGCACTTCAGCTGCCAATATAAATAGATATGGTGAAAGGGGGTCACCCTGGCGAAGACCTTTATGTGGTTTGAATTGTTCCGTTGGACCATTGTTGACGAGGACTGAGAAGGTAACTGTTTCAATACACTCTTTGATCCAAGCAATGAATTTTTCATGGAAACCAAACCTTTCTAGGACATGAGTCATGAAATCCCAGCTAACCCGGTCATAAGCTTTTTCCATGTCAAGCTTGATAGCAACCCACCCACCCAAACCTTTTTTTTTCCGGAAAGAGTGTAGAATTTCATGAGCAATAAGAGTATTGTCATGTATGCTTCGGTTTTCGAGAAATGCTGATTGCATTGGGTGGATTAGACGTCCCATGACTTTTTTAAGCCTAGCTGTTATGATTTTGGAGATGATTTTGTAAATTGTGTTACACAGGCTGATAGGCCTGTAATGGTTGGTGGAGCTTGGATTGTCACATTTTGGAAGTAAGGTGATGAAAGTATGGTTGATCTGCTTGAGCAGCTTTCCAGAATGGAAGAAACTTTTCACCGCTTTAATAACATCTAGCCCTACAATGTGCCAATACTTTTTGTAAAAACAGGATGTCATACCATCAGGTCCTGGTGATTTGTCTTCTTCAATATCAAAGACAGCAGATTTAATTTCCGTGTTGGTCACAGGTTTAGTAAGAGCGTAGTTCTCTTCCTCCGTGATTTCGCTGGATATGTTTTGAGTTAGCTCCGTCATCTTCCTTTTATTGATATCGGTGTGCTGAAAACGATTCTGAAAATCCCTCTGAATTTCCCGTTTTATGTTAGCCGATCCAGTGATATGAATCCCATCGCTGGATGTCAATTCGCGGATGTTAGTCCTATTTCTTCGACCACTCGCGATGCGGTGGAAGTATTTGGTATTCCTATCGTTGAGATTAATGTGTTTGTTCTTACCTCTTTGTTTCCAATACGAGTATTGGAATTGAATCAGGCATTCACGCTTCTTACTTAGTCTTTCCTGTTTAAGGATAAGTGATTGATTTCTGTTTCCAATGATTTCCTTCTGAATTTGTAACAATTCATCGTTGACTTTCTTGAATTGCTCAAAAATGTTTCCAAACGTTGTCTTGTTCCAAACTTTAGCTTTAGCTTTGAGGAGTTGTGTTTTTTTAACCAGTTTAAACATGTGGGACCCTTCTGGGTTGAATCTCCATGCTTGTTTAACTATGTTCTGGAAGTCCTTTCTTGACGTCCACATGGATTCAAATTTGAACGGGCGTGCTTTTGTGACACCATCCGAGGGTATCTCGCACGATATTGGGCAGTGATCTGAAGAGGAGAAGTTGTGATTTTTGGTTGAGATAGATGGCAACCATTGGATGATTTGGTCACTAACCAAGACACGGTCTAATTTTTCAAAGGTATTGCTGTTATCCATTTCTTTTGATCTTCTCCACGTGAATTTATTCCCAAAAGTTGGGATGTCAATTAGACTACAATCGTTTTTGAAATTCTGTAATCTGTTGAATCGAGGCACAGAAGGAGTCACACCTCCGAGCTTCTCATCTGGACTTTGAATTTCATTCAGATCCCCCATCACTATAACGGGGAACTGCGCTTGGTTAATGAACACTTTAAGTTTGTCCCAAAAGAGATTTTTGTCTTGTGCTTTCGGAGGGGCATAAGCAACAATGACGACAAGTTCTTTGTGGTTGTCAAGATTTGTGTATTTGAAAGCAACAAATCTGTCCTCTTTATAGATAGTTTTAATTGATTCGTTCGCAAGTTGGTGGTTCTTCCAAACGATTAAAAGACCACCCGACATGCCAATAGATGGGACGAATTCATGGGAGTCGAATCCGGCATTGGTCCATTTTTCAAGGGCCGGAAGTTGTGGGCATTTTATTTCAACAAGAGGAATCATTTGAAAGTGCTCAGTTTTGCATAGGGCGTTTATTTCGGTCCATCTATTTGGTTTTTTCAACCCTCTACAATTCCATAGACATATCTTCATTAAAAACCTTGTGTGAATGGGTTTATATCCCGTTTTACCATTATCGTATAATGTGAAGACTGGGTCTCAGCTTGTTTGTTGATTTGTGGTTTTTTAATCCACTTTGTGTGCCCGGTAATGGCCATGCATTTGGTAGTTTACAGCTGCATTAAATATATACTATCATGCAAGATTTTGGCACCTAGACTCACCAGCAAACAAAACCTCCAAAATAGCACCATATCAAGCAGCCAGCACACATAGCAAGGAAACATAAGGACTTGTAAAATATAAACATTTGAGATAACGTGTAAATTATATATGAAATTGATACACCTTTCAAGTGTGTGATGAATCAGCAAACATCCATTAACCATAAATGTACCCTTTTTAATTAAGCAATAGACCCTTCTAGTGATCATCCTAATCAACAAGACAAGAGTAATCAAAAGGGAAGAGGAGTTCACACACTTACACAAAACCGAGAAGAGGGACATCCCTACCTTGTTGTGCCACTCTCCTAAGCATTTATCCTGAGATGCTATTGGCTGCTTGGTATTGATCCATGTATCAAACATGTCGATCAGCCAACAAACCCTTTTCATAGCCTTGAAACAATGATTTGGGGGGATGTGTAGCTCCCAAAAACTCAGCGATCGCTGCACATAACAGCTCTGTTGCAAAAGAAAAGCCAGGATGTTCCGGCGGCGCAAACCAGCAAACTTATGAAGGCGGTAGAGCTTGCAGGAGCCCACGCAGAAAACTGTCAGTTTCAGCTTCTGTTTAAAACACACAGACAACGTCATACACGTCACGGGCTTAGCTCCAAGCCAGGCGAAGATGGCTAGCGTTGTTTTGCTACTCTTTGATTGTAGCACCGTAACTAGCTTCCGCTGTAATATAATCAACAAAGTATGCTTGTTGTGGCATCGGCTTATGGCGGTTCCTCCATTGTTGGAGAGTTGGATTAGGTGTAAAATGAGCTTGCACCATAACACCAACAAGGCATAGTTAGTCAAAGACATATGGACTTGCGTACAAGCAAATAAAAAGGAAAGGCAAGAAACAACTCCCTCAAGAATTATCTCATAACAAATCATCACAGAGGCTCTTTTAGCCTTTATTGTGCTGAATTTTGTAAAATTTCCCTTCCCCTGATGTTGGCTAGTGATCGTGGAGTTGGCATCTCCATTTGTTGGCTTTTTCTCCCAATTTTTTTTCTTTTGGTTGTAGTAGATATCCCATTTAACAATGGGCATGTGGATTACAACAAACAACTTAACAAGCAACTTAGCAATGAGAGTAAAGAGGTAACTAGGTTTCAAACACAACAAATATATCAAATATATCGATGATACATTTGTACATCTCAAAGATCAATTTATACGTAAATAATTAGTGTGGGGAAAATAGCATAATTATTCTGTACATAATTAGTAGATTGCATAATCCGACTTAACTTAATTAGGTGTAGCTTTTAACACAGTTGATCCGAGTATGTACTTGACCGAGCTAACTTCATTACATTTTGAACTTTCCGAAATTGACTTAGCTTAATTGGCTATTCAACTTAACTTCATTACAATTTAAGCTCAAAATTTAACTTCCCTTAAACAATAGATACGTACATGTATATATATGTACATGTGGCCGGTTTTAAGGAAGATATTGTCCAAAGTTCAAACACTTACCTTAAATATTTGAACAAAAAAAACACTTACCTTAAATAATAGATACATACATTTAGTTAGAATATCTACTATATCTACTTATAAAGCAGAACCAATCTCTGTTGAAAAAATTGCGCCACCTCATCAACACTGCATAAAAAATGTTATTAATGCCACCTCAACAACTGCAGGAAAAAATACTGAAAAAATGTAAATGATCCCAAAATTGCTTCTATATGCATCAATTAGGTAGTTAGAATATTAGGTAGTTTATGAATGATCCCGATCCCGAAATTGCAAAAAAAATACTGGAAAAAATATGAATGATCTTGAAATTGCTTATATATGCACCAATTAGGTAGTTAGAATATTGCTTATATAATTGTACATCTCAAAGATCAATTTTATACATACATGTGGTTTTAAGGAAGATATTGTCCAAACACTTCCCTTAAACAATAGATACGTACATGTAGTTAGAGTATTGGTTATATATTTGTACATCTCAAAGATCAATTAATTTTATACATACATAATTATTGTGGAGAAAGTTAAGTTGCATAATTATTTTATACATAATTATAAAATTATGTACATTATTATAAAATTATGTACATAATTATAAAATTATGTACATAATTATTCGGGTATTGTGAAGATTGCTTGAAATTGCTCATATATATATATATACACCAATTAGGTAGTTAGAATATTGCTTATATATTTGTACATCTCAAAGATGGATGTTATACGTACATAATTATTGTGGAGAAAATTGCATAGTTATTTGGTTTTTCGAATTTAAGTATTTTTTTCAATTTCAGCTCGATTGAGATTTGTTATCTAAGCGATTAAGACAGATTTATATTGACATTACCTGTACATGGTACGGGTCTTCGACTAGTTGTCAATAAAAGACTCCTTAATAACAACATAAATTTTACCACCCTGTAAAAATCAAAACGTTAGCACAAGTATATTATAAAGTATACGCCAAAAGAAAAAATTGCACTAAAATATACGAAATTATACCTTTTCGTCCATTAAGATAAGGTCTGTGGTAACATATTTGGTATCATCATCCTTTCTCGGAACCTTCCACATCCTAATGATACAAACTTGTATCTTGTACGTACCTCTACTTGAGGTAATGTCTTTGATAAAATTCATGGTACGTCTGCATACAAAACACAACATAACAAATAACAAATCAAAAATGAAAAAAGCATGATCGGAGAAAAAAGATAAAGTTATTGGTACACATGAAATATTGAAAAGGGAGCAATGGAGAACGCAATGAAATATTGAAACGGGATAAAAACGACATACTTAGAGGATGAAGAACGCAAGATAGCTCTCGGTGGTGTATGACTTCTATGAGAGCAAGACCCTATTTATAAATTTGAGGCAAAAGTGTAGGGATAAATAGCAAAGGAAATTATTGTTTGAAAGGAAAAATTGGGCTAGCTAGGTGGATATGATTAACGTACAAAGTGAATTTAAGATTTTCTTAAATCGCTTAAGTAAACAAAATCAGTTATGAGATTGGTACCTTTTTTCATTTAAATCTAAATAAGTAAAAAAAAGTATTGATTGAAGATTTAGCTACTTGTACAGCAATATCTCACGGATTGTACGCGGATTGAAGATTTATCATTGATTGAAGATAAATCTAAATAAGTAAAAAAAAATAATTGATTGAATCATAGGTAGGATTTCACGGATTGTACGCGGAATGAAGTTGATCCAAAAAAGGTACCAATTATTTATACTAATCCTAACTGATTTAGTTTAATTATTATTTTTTATTTAAATCTAAATAAGTAAAAAAATTATTGATTGAAGATTTATCTACATGTACGTGAATCATAATCCTAGTGATTTACTTTATAGAACCAAATTAATTAAACAAAATCTCCTTGATTCACGTATAAAATTTTTGTATAACTTGGAAAAAATTCCTTTTGTATAGCTTGAAAAATGCAAAAATTATATCCGTGATTCACGCCTTTGGTGATTTCCAATCCTTAATCCCCCGTGTATATACAAAATTTCCGTTTGTACGTGATTATGCCTAGAGGTGGCAATGGGTCGGGTTTCGGGTGGATGGACCATTTCCAAACCCGACCCGTTATATAATTTTCCCCACCCAAACCCGACCCGACCCGTTAGCATGGATTACCCAAACCCAATCCACCCTATATTAACGGGTGAGTCGGGTGGATCGGGTGCTGTTTCGAGTGGTGTGTACCTAGTATAATCTATATATAAGGATAAGATCTAAACATATATATCTATAATGTATTGGTAAAAGTTTATTGTTAGGGTTTAGTGATAATCACCATATCTAACAATTTTAATTAATTTTTTAGTTATTATTTAAATTTGATAAATCACAAGTTTGAGTGTTTGACTATGATTTAAAATCTCCCATCAAAACAAATAAAAAAGTTACAACAAAACCTTGGCTAAACCCTAAACCCTAATTCTTATATAATTCGAAATTTTAGTTGAACTATATTACATATTTACTTTGGGAGTTTAGACTTTGGATCATTTTATTCATATACTTAAACATTTTTATAATACTCTATACATTATTCTAATTAAACTTTTGCTCAAATAAGTGAACTTGTAGATATTATATATTTCTCACCAAATATACTTAGTAAATTTACTATAGTTATCCATACATTTTACTAGTGTTAAGCTAAGCTAGTTGAAGATAATAACACATACTACTCTAGTACTCCGTATTAATTTGTTTAGTCAACTCATTGAAATAATCGATCATTGTCCATAAGACCATAAACAAGTAAAAGATCCATCAACAATATAAGATAAAGTAAGATATTTGCAAATTACTTATCATAAGCTTTATTATAATACAAAGTCACAAATTTATCATGTATTTCAATCATGGTCATTATCATATAAAACTTTATACTTTTAATAGAAAATGAAGTTATACCTTTCACACTTTTTATAAGAGATAAAATTTCTCCATTACTTTTCATCTATTTTATAATTACACTTCATACGAATTATGATACTAAATATATATGGATCATAGATATTATTTTAACATATTTTAATCTTAAAAAATATGTATATTTTTATTGTTAAAACATAATTAATTAATGAGTGAAAGGTACCAAGAGAATATACATATAAAAATTTAAGTCGGGTTATTGGGTCGGGTTATGGGTGGATAGACCTTCACCCGAACCCGACCCGACCCATCACCCGCATCACCCAAAACCCGACTTCAACCCGTCTTTTTTCGGGTTTTCGCCCGTTTTTTCTGGTCGGGTGAAACGGGTACCCATCGGGTGCGGGTGAAAGCTAATTAAAAAATCTTTAGGAAACTTAAGATATCTACACTATATACACAGATTCTTAAATTAGAAGGGCCCGTTTAATTAAACATTCTTGTTGTTGTGCAACAATAGTGCAAGCTAATTAAAAAATCTTTTCCTTTTGTACGCCTTAAGGAAATGATATAGTACAAAATTTAGGAAACTTAAGATATCTACACTATATACACAGATTCTCGGATCTTCAATCCTTGTAATCCCCCGTATATACTAAATCAGTTAGGATTTTTTTTTGTGAACATCAGTTAGGATATTTAGTACTACTGAAATTACTACGTTTTTCATTTAAATCTAAATAAGTACAAAATCAAATTAGGAGGTTAATTTGACGATTTTTTGCATGATTTTCGAAAAAAAAAAGAATTTTTGAATGTTTAGTAAATCCTCTGCCATAGACAAACAATGGAGGAAAATGCATAAAATTTCCTTAATCCCCCACCCTTGTTGATTTCCAATCCTTAATTCCCATATTATCTCCTCAAGACATTCAGCAGCTCTGCCTCCAAAATCGATATGCGCGGATTTTGTTCAAATTGGGTGTTCATCGATTGCCCGTACGTGGAAAAGTTTGGATGGTGGTGGATTTGAAGATCAAGAGGAGGAAGGAGAAGCGAAAAGAGAGGCCACTATGAGAGTGTTTGAAAAGGAAGAGGTAGAAATTAGAGATTTTAATGGCAATTCGACGGCAAGGAGGACGGTGAGGAGTAGACGATGGCTATGGTGACAGTGGAAGGTGGAGGAGGAGGGAGAAGGATTGGTTGAAGGCAGGGTGATCGAGGTGGGTAGATGATAGTGCAAAAATTGATATGACGTGGCATACAATGTGGAAACAAATATCTAAAATAACATGACATGGCATATAATATATAATGAATTAAATGACATGGCTTAAGGAAATGATGACACGTGGCTAAATCTGATGTGGCGCATTCTCGGATCGACACGTGGAAAAAGCTGACGTGGCGCAATGTGGTGGCTCAAATCCTTACGGCTTTTATATATATGCATAGATTTTGGATAGTACCAATACATCTACTATAATATTAAGTTTTTATTAAAATTTACACTATGTCATCAAGCCTGAACAAAATAATGATTTTATTTTTTTCTATTAAAATTTTAAAATAATCCTTATATTTACTTGATATCTTATCCAATTTTTTATATTTTTCTACCTTGTGCCGTAGTGTCTTGAATGTCAGGCCCATATCATACCGTAGCCTCTCAGCGAATATTTCTAATCAACAATTATAACTTGTACCATATACATAGTCTGTTGAATGCCAGCTTCATATCATAGTTATATAGGTGCCCTTCTAACAAGTCTGATTAGATTGACATTTCCAGACACTGAGAACAATCTTTACACAAACAAATCGACTGCACTAATCACAATTTTGTTTACATCAACGTATATATGATACATTTTATGGCCAGTGGCACTTATTGTTCAGGTGATCAAAACGGTGAGACCCTAGGAACACTCACTGGAAACTGATCAATCTCATCAATCCAGGGGCTCTTCTCCTGACCCGGATCCACATTCCTAATCGCCTTCCAAACCGCGCTATTACACTTGAACCCGGACCCGAACGCGATCTGCCAAACCCGGTCTCCTTTCCTCACCCTCCCTTTCGCCTCCGAGTAAGCCAGCTCGTACCAAAGCGAGCTGCTCGACGTGTTCCCAAACCGATGCAGGGTCATCCGAGACGGCTCCATATGCCACTCCGAAAGCTGCAAGTTCTTCTCAAGCTCGTCCAAAACCGCCCTTCCTCCAGCATGTACACAGAAATGCTCAAACGCCAGCTTAAAGTCAGGAATGTAAGGCTTGATCTTCATCTTGAACACCTTCTTCATGATCAGGGTCCCCAAGAACAGAAGCTGCTCAGACATGGGAAGAACAAGAGGGCCTAAAGTAGTGATGTTCGTCTTCAAAGCGTCGCCAGCCACCGCCATCAACTCCTTTGACAACGAAACTCCAATGTTGCCTTCCGAGTCCTCTTGCTGGTTAACACAAGCAAAGCACTTATCGTCCGAGCCCTTGTGGGTTCTAACGGTATGAAGCAACTTGTACTTGGATTTCGAGCCGTCGGATCTTTTATTCGAAAGGACCACAGCGGCCGCCCCCATCCTGAACAGGCAGTTTGAGACGAGCATTGAGCGGTCGTTCCCATGGTACCAGTTCAGAGTGATGTTCTCCGTGCTCACAACCAATGCGTACGAGTTCAGATGAACCTGAAGAAGCTCCTTTGCAAGATCAACTGAGATTAACCCGGCACTGCATCCCATCCCGCCCAAGTTATAGCTCTGTATATTTCCCCTGAGCTTGTAGTGATTCACAATCATGGCGGACAAAGACGGGGTCGGGTTAAACAGGCTGCAATTCACTACAAGAATCCCAATGTCCTTGGGCTTGATCCCGGTTTTCAACAGAAGCTCATCAATTGCACCGAACATGACCTCCTCGGCCTCTTTTCTTGCTAGTTCCATCGACGGGTTAGGCGGGTCGTTGTGGAGGGCTTCGGGGAGATACGTCGACCCCCCAAGACCCGACCGCTCTAGAATCCGTTTCTGAAACGCGAGATTCTCGTCCGAGAAGGCATCACCGACTCGAGACCTGTTCATGAAGTAAGGCCTGGTGCATTTTCTTGAATCTGCAGGCTTGTAGCACGAGAAGTCGAGTAGATAAACGGGGCGTGGGCGCGTGGAGAAGTAGATTGTTGCTAAGAACACGAGGAGTGTCGAACATAGAACGACTGAGATGAGGTTGTATTGGAGCTGGCTCCAGATGAGGTCAAGATCAGCCATGGAGAGAGTTGAAAGTTGAGCTGCTATGGCTATTATGAGTGGGGATAGAACAAAGTACATAGCATTGGTGATGAGGTAGTGATAGCCCAGCTTCACATACTTCAGTTTTACAGACTGTTTGAAATCAGGAAGGTCAGCCATTGTTTAGACAGTTAGACCTGTATCAAGAAAATATTGGCATCAGGTTCTCAGATTTACACGCCTAATTCATTCCTTGTAATTAAATGGAAAAATAATTTGGAATAATCCCAAGTATCAACCTTTTACCAATAATAATCTCATGTTTTAATATTACCTTTAGCAATCCGAACTATGTTAATATTAACCAAAAACGATATCGAAAGATTTTCCGGTATATTTTCCGGCGGATTTAATGACATGGCGGTCAGAAATCTGACGTGGCAAACAATCCTTATTTTCATGGTTCCATGTCACACATGCCACGTCATTAGGATTGACATGTCAACATTCACTAAAAATTAAAACACAAATTAAACATCGAAAAACAAAAATTAGAACCTGCAATTGAAAAAAAAAAAATAGAACCTGCGATCGAAGAACAAAAACACGAACTGGTGTTGGCCGATTGGGATCTCCCCCGTGGGAGAAGCTTTTCTTTCTCAGTTACTGGCGGATTTGAGTTCACAAATGGGTTCTCGGGTTGTAGTATTGTTTATTGCTTGATTGTCGAGGCTTTGCCTTCTCGTGCTAGGGTTTATCGGGAATCGGAGGGTGACTCGTCCAGATTGCGTTCACAATTAGGTGGTTCGGTATCAATTTGCTCTCCTACTTCTATTCGTTCTTCGATTTTTCCTCCTGGTTCTGTGGTAGGGTTTTTAGAGCATGGGTTGTCCCTTTTGGTCTGACAATAAAGTGGCATGGCATAAACTTAATTAGGTCCTTTCCGGTATTCTTTCTTTGACTTCTCCACCCAAATCTCTGGATTTATTTTAATTCTCTCATCCCTTGGCGGTGTTTTGTGAGATGGATGAAAATACAATTGCTTTACATACTGCTTATAACTCAGTGCAAGCTCTTGGGATCAAGGGGGTTCGATGTCAACTTTGACACTAGGCTTTTGTATTGCAAAGGGGCTTTGGGTTCTAAGATAGTTCATGTTGATGAAGAGGACACCAGAGATATGAACATAGCCCTCTTCTACTGTTCGACGAACACCAATTCATGTTTTTGTTCTTCGATAGCAGGTTCTAATTTTTTTTTCCAATTGCAGGTTCTAATTTTTGTTTTTCAATGTAATTTGTATTTTAATTTCTAGTGAATGTTGACATGGCAATCCTAATGACGTGGCATGTGTGACGTGGAACCATGAAAATAAGGATTGCTCGCCACGTCAGATTTCTGACCGCCATGTCATTAAATCCGTCGAAGAGTATACCGGAAAATTTTTCGATATCGTTTTTGGTTAATATTAACATAGTTCAGATTGCTAAAAGTAATATTAAAACATGGGATTATTATTGGTAGAAGGTTGATACTTGAGATTATTCAAAGTCATTTTTCCTAATTAAATTAGCCAAACTAGGGCTGAGCATCAGTTCAAAACCGAACCAAACCGAAACCGAAACCGAAATCCGGGAATTTGGTGAAATCCAAAACTGAAATGGGAAAAATTCGGTTCGGTTTGGTTTCGGTTTTTGATAAATAAAAGGTTTTTCTTTAAAAAATTAGACCGAACCGAAAAATAAACATCCGAAACCGAAACGCAACCGAAATATTTCTTGAACCGAAAACCGAACCGAATTCCATCGGTTTCGGTTCCGTTCAGTTCAGTCAATTCGGTCAATTTTTTCGGTTTCGGTTCAAGTATGCTCAACCCTAAGCCAAACAAGAGAAAATGTTCAACCAAGCCTTACGAATCCCATTTCTCAGCTATCAAGCAGATCTGACCTAAGGTGAGATTTAAGCTCAATTTCCTTCAGATTGAGTTTTCTTAAGCACTCAAACGAGATATATGTTGGGTTAAATCACAGTAGTGGAATTCGGAAACTGACATAACCATTAATTGAAAGAAAAGGGCAGAAAGTTAATCAGCAAGAAAGATGAACAAAACCTAGATGGAGGCAGGAGGAAGGAACAAACCTGTGAGTCGAATCTGATAAAACCCACAATCGGGAGGGAATTTGGGAAGTTGCAGAATTGTAGAGGGAATGGGCAGAATTTGTAGGCGATGGAAGTTTCATGGTTGAGAAGAGAGGGGCGGCGACGTCAAACGGTCAAGGGATTTTGAATTTTCGTGGAAGCGTAGCGTGATGTGTGGTTTGCGGTTTGACCATTCAAAGTTGGAGGGTTTTAGCATCTTCTTCCACACGTGCATTGTATGACTATTTTTTTTTCAAGTTATATAATTCTATTGACTTATCTAGATGATGGTTTTCACGTCAACTCGAGAGTGGACCTAAAGTATATACTTTTTTTATGGTGTTCATGTAATCCGCACCCGTCATGTTCCGCGCGAGGCCAATCGGGCAGCGGATCGACTAGCTGCTCAAGGCCATAGCGTTCCCATTGGATGTCACGGGTTTCGGGAGGTCCCGGATTGTATCTCTGAAATTCTTCGAGAGGATGCTAGGGGAGTGACATTCTCCCGACTGTGCCCTGTAAACTCCCATGAACTTACTGGTGTTATGAATAATATTTGAGAGTTGTGCTCTCGTTTCTGACCAAAAAAAAAAAATGAATGGAACTTAGAGCTAGGAGATAAGTGACTTGGTTGGGATTTGTTGGGCACGTTGGTTTTGTTTTTAATTCTGCTGAATACTTCAACTGGGATTCTATACGTGTTTCATGGAGTTCTTGAATCAAGTAAACTAGTGGAATTTGCATAAGGTATGATATCCAACCCTTACCAATGCACATGTTTCTAGGATCATAAACAATATTTGAGTCAAGTTAATCTCCTTTTGTAATCAAATCATTTAAATGGTGATGACAATGCACTGATTTAGAAAGTTGGGTGCAAATTGGAAATTACACCTTAAACTAGGGCTGCGCGCTCAAAAGTAAGAGTATAATCGGATTAGAAACGTAATCAACCCAAAAGCTTCATACTAAGCCCCCAAATTCGATCTGACAAATACGAATTAATTTGGCTAAATCAATAAATGCGCAACTACAAAATCACATCATAGTAGGGTTCCCAATCCCGATCGTCTTCTCCGGTCGAACCTCCGCAAACTGTCTTCTCTTTCATAATCGCCAAGTGAGTCCGCCCTCTCATTCTTGTTTTTTCATTCTTTGTCGTGCGTAGTTTCTGTTGTTCAAGGCTTTAAAAGTCTTGCATTAGATGAATGTTGAAGCCAGGAAGTGTTGTGTAATGTTGATGACTTCACTTTCAGTCACATTGGTTAATTTTTAGGGTTCTATCTATCTAATTAAGTTGAAAGGTTCTACCTTTCTAATAATTTGTAAGGGTTTATTGTTTTATCAAAGAATATTTCACTCTATCTAATGAATGAACCTTAGATCTAGGGGAAAAATCACTTGGTTGAGATTTGTTGGGCACATTGGTTTTGTTTTCAATTCTGCTGAATACGTCGCTTGGGATTCTATGCGTGTTTCATGGCGTTCTTGAATATCAAGTAAAGTAGTGGAATTTGCATAAGATATAGAGGTGTCAAACAGGTCGGGTCGGGTGGATTCGGTTTCGGTCTTTTCGCGTTCGGGTTGAGTATGTGTTCAGGTCAATCGGGTTACATGTCAAGTCGGGTCGGATTTTGACAAGTTATTGTTCGGGTTCGGGTCGACCTAACAGATCAAGAATTTGAATTTTTAATAATTATTAAAATAATATTATAATTAAATAATGATATTTAATGATATAATATTATTTGTAAAGATTTTTATAATAATAATAATATTTAATAGTTTTTAAGATAAAATATATTATAATATTAAATAGAAATATATTTATTCTACATATATATAAAATATCGGGTCGGTTTCGGGTTTCAACTAAATCGCGTTCGAATTAATCGGATTCGGTTTTTTTCTTTGATCGCTATTCTATGTGTGGTTTTAAAACTAAAGTTTTCGGTCGTTTCAGATCTATTTTTCTTTTCGAGTCTAATCAAGTTTTCAAAGCTCTAACAAGATATGATATCGAGCCCTTACCAAAGCACATGTTTATAGTTTAATCAAAAAAAAAAGCACATGTTTATAGGATCATAAACAATATTTGAGTCTACCCCTCATTGATTGTTTACGGAAAATTCTAGCCGGAGGCTTCATGTGCACCCTTCTGGTGCTTCCTAATCGCTCCAAGGGATTTGCACATTGATGGTTTTGTGCTTTGGTTCATTCTTTGGCTGTTCCAATGTCTCCTGAGGACGATACTGGCGGTGACGGCGGGTTTGAAGAGGGTCCGTCTTCTGTTATGGTCTTGGGCGGTGAAGAAGTAGAAGAAGAAAAAGAAGAGGGTGGAGAAAGAGTAGGGGAAGAGCACTCTTGCATCAGGTTTCAACTTGAGATGACAAATCCTCTGGATTCTGTGAAGCGTGATGCTTCTGGTGCTCAATTCGATGAACAATTTGAGTGTATAGAGTATGAAGCTTTGGCTCAGAGGAAGCGGAAACTAGATCATGATCAAGGGTAATTTTTTATATATGCTCGCCATGAACATACTTTTATTTGGACTTCGTTTATCAGGAATCTGTGCTTTATCTCTCCATATAGAAAAGCATGGTGTCATTGTGCCAAATACAGGGTTCCTGCAAATTTCCATCATAAGTTAAAAGGTTTATGATTAAACAGTCTGCACATAGTTTGGTTGTAGATTGTAGCAGTTGATTCAACTGCTATTTGAACTGCACATAGTTTGGTTGTAGATTGTAGTAGTTGATTCAAGCAATCACCTAACTAATGGAATGTGCAAAAGTAAACAACAAACTGAAGGTTATCCTCTTTTCCAAGATGGCATATGCCACTGATGATTATCCTCTTTTCCTTGTCTGCATTTTAGAGATCTATTATCTTTCTTGTCCTTACTCTTCATATCTTAATGGCTACTCCTAGCATTGTTGTATATTTTTTTTCTGCATATTCCTATATCATTAAAAACCCGTTTTTTGATATAAAATGTTTCACAGTGAAGGATCTGTCAAGAAGCTCAGGCAGGCTGAAACTGCTGGAGCAACCCGTGATGAAATAGTGGAAGCCATGAACTATGGTTCTAGGAGGAGGAGAAGAAAGAAGGTGCAATTCGTGAAATATTCGTGCAATACTTGTCATACTTGGCAGGCAATAACTTGTATGACTAGTGAAGATCCTCTTTAACACGAACGAGATTTCTACTATATCTTGCCTCATATTTTTTGTTTATCTTTTGATCTTGCCTCATACAAGTGACATCTTCAGGCGTTCTTTGAATGTCTTCCAAACTATATGTAGAAAATTGATTCATTTTGCCTTTCCTTTCTGGTTCAGATAGTGATAATGATTATGCTGTAACTTGTTTCCCACATTTTCTTTTTGTCCTCAGCTAAAGAAGAAAGGAAGGCGAAAAGGAGGAAAGAATAGAGTAAGCCCAGAAGTAATAATAAAAAGTGGGGATGCTAATCTACACTTCGCTCATGGGCGTTACGAGGCGGTACGTTGTGGTAAAGAAGATCACCTTACTTTGGTTCCATTGAATCTGGAATGTGTACAGGTCTTAATTGACACCTTATAGTCAATTAAATTTGACAGCTAATCCAGTAGTGTTTCACGTTCTCAATAATTAGGAAACCTGTAGGTCTGTAAAGTTTAGAGTGCATCACTCTTTTTGTATTGATTATAAGGCAAATTTGCATCTTCGTCTCAGCAAGTTGATGCTGTTGTGTATTCCTTCCCATTTTTTTTTGTAGGCTATCAGTCTCTTGAAGGAGGTTATTCTTCTAGCACCAGATCTTTATGATTCTTACCATACGCTTGGTCTTGTTTATAAAAGGATGGGGAATGTAAAGAAAGCTATGGGCTGCTATACACTTGCTGCAGTAGCTAGTCCAAAAAATAGACCATTTTGGAAACACCTTATGAACTGGTCCATGTAAGATTTTTTTATGGCTGTCACTTCATGCTTACCTAGATTAATTGTAAGATTGTATTTCCTGGCATCATTGAAGTGCTTGATGATAATTTGTTTCCCTTTTGCTTGTTACTTAATTTCTTAAGGTACTGATCTTTGAAGTGCAATGCTTGTCGTTCTACTTTGTGCCAACTATGGGTAAAAATTAAATAATTATCTGTAAAGTAGATTACATATCCTCACCTAGTTTCTAGGTGGATTTAACTAGAAACAATCTTCTCTAATGCTCTAAACATTGCCTACATCAAGTGTTAGTTTTTCTAAAATACTGCTTAAGCCATTATTAAAGATTGGATGGGTTATTTTCTAGTTAAATAATAGATGCCCCACCATCTCAAGTAAAGTTTCAACTTACATTTCTAGCTCCAAAAATCGGAATGGTCTTATATAATAGTGCTTTCTATTCTCTCAAGATTTTTCTGTGTCTGAGACTTGAGCTCCAGTGGTTGTTCTTACCCTAGATCATTGATTAGCTGCAACATTCTGATATCAAATCACGTATATGTAGAGAGCAAGAAAATATGGGACAGGCTTGGGATTACCTTTCCAAAGCCATAACTGCAGAACCCAACGATATCTCTCTCAAATACCTTTCTGCTAAGTTCCATGTGGACGCTGGGAAATATAAAAATGCTGCTGATACATATTATCAAATTGTCTGCTTGTGCCCAGATGATGTTGAAGCGCTCAAGAATGCAATAAAGGTACAGATCTCATAAAGCAGTTTTTGTTTTTGCCATTGCTTACTGGATATAAGGTTTATTCTGATCAGGTTATTTGTCTTAATGCTCATTCAGTTCTACAAAGAAGCTGGTTTGTCTGAACGTTGTGTCAGCATATTAGATGACTATGTCAAAGAGCATCCTCCTGACTCCAATCTAAACATGCTTAATGTGGTGGTCTCTCTATTCATTGAAAACAAAGAGTATGGGAAAGCACTTGCATACATTGAGAATGCAAAGAAGCTTCACGGATTCAGAGAAGAACTTCAACTATCCCTAACCATACAAGAAGGAATATGCCATGCTCATCTTAGGAATCTTGATGAAGCAGAGGTATCTTGTTATTACAGTTCTGTTGGTTGGTAGATAAGTGAAGTAGAGTTTCGGCATTGGTGCTGTTGATTGGATTCTTTTATTTGTATCATGGTATAAATGCTTCCTTGGATAAAGTGTTGATGGCAAAGTCTTTCAGATTCATTTTATGCTGGTTAGAAGTAATGATAGAAGGAATAAGCATGTCCACTAAATGCCAACCCATAAACTCACCCTAATGGTCCACTAATGAATGAGAAGAAGATACATGGTGAAACAAAATAGCATAACAGAGAATTGAATTGTAACCTTGATTTTCCCATTCCTCTGTTTCCGTTAGAATCTCACTCTCAAACCCCAACTGCGTAGTCCTCATTCCTTGATTGCGCACTTATTTGGATTTCACATTATCCTGCCTTGAGCTGCCCCTTGTTGCTTTGACAATGACGTTCTCGCTGCTTTGGCTCTATTGTCATCTCCATTGGCCCTTTGCTTTTAGTCGTCTTAGATTTTTGAACCACAATTAAGCTTAAATTTTGGATGGGGCCTTGACAAGAAAGTATCCATCAGCTCTTTCTTTTTCTCTTTCCTTGTTTCTCTTTCTACATGTTAAATAAGCATATTGCTAGTGCAGATTCGCTTTGAGTGAGCACTTGAGGGTTAAGAATGTGATCTTAGGTAATGGGTTGAAGTTGTTTTGGCCATGAGTTGTGCTGTTACTGAGTTTCGACACAAAAACAAGATCCTTGTTTTGCAACAAATTTTGGTTGTATTTATTATTTACATGCTCTCAATTTGGATCGGTACTGCATTTGCCTTGTTGACATCCTTAAATTGCTTTTTCAGGACTGTTTCAGCCTTCTACAGGAGGGGCACAACAGTGATGAGATTGACTTAACCACATCAGTGGCTGGCTGTTTACTAGATCTTGAGCATTATGAATTATCACTGAAATATTATCTGATGTTAGAAGGCAAAGCCTCAGATGAGGTATGTTACTATTAATCTGCACAATTTGCACACGATTGCAGATTCAGTTTAGCATATATAGGATATCTTTGGTCCAGAACTGGATAGGTAGATCTTATCGCGTCTTTTAAAGTGGTGGCAGTGCCAACAGATATAACATTCTCCCAGGGTTTCACTAGTGTTTTCATGTGATAATTTATCACAGCTTGGACTATTGGATGCAGTACACGTTGATTATGATTTCCTGTACTCTTTACAACTAAAAATAATAACATTCTCACACTATTCGGTCAAGACTGAATTAAATTTAGGATAATTGGTTGCTGAACTTGCATAATAACATGTGTTAAATTGAATTCAGTATGATTGATTGATGCATTACTTATTTGAATGTTCTTGTAGGTGTCCGTACTTTTGAAAGTTGCCCAGTGTTACATAGCCTTGAAAGATACATTGTCTGCAATTCAAGTCTTGTATAAAGGTTCATATATATATATTCCCTCTAAGATCTTATGATATGAAAAATGCAAATAGTATAGAAATAAAAATTGTGTTTCTATTGTATTACGCTTAAATTTGTTTTCCAATTTCTTATGGTGATCTGCTGCAGCAATTTATGGAGGAATAATGCTGCATCAGGTAGCTACTAATATAAAAATGTTGGAAGATGGGTTCTAATTCTGACAATACTTTGTTAACCAAGCTGATCTGGGTTTTGGTCACTGTCAAATGTGGCCTTCAACCTGTTTGCATATATTCTATGTGATCTCTTTAACTAATATGCTCACTGTGTTATAGTTGAGTTGAGCAAGCAGCATGCTCCATTGCGAAGCTTGCATTATTAGGTCCTTAACAATTCTCCTTTTCCAGCTATAGAAGCAGACGAGAACAACATTGATGCTCGTATAACTCTGGCCTCTCTTTTGATTGAGCTAGCAAGAGATAATGAAGTTGTATTATTGCTTTCAGCTCCACCATATGCAGGTAATGTGGTGGTCAACAGTCAACACATCTCCTCTTTCAAGAATTTGCGTAGGTGTATAATCTGTTTATAGTATCTATTGTACTTGTCACCAGGATCATATGTCGAGAATCAAGGAGATGGACCTAAATCGTGGTGGCTCAACTGGAGAATAAAGCTGAAGTTGTCTCATTTTTACAGAGACAAAGAGATGCGTGAGGATTTTGTTAATCTCGTCTCTCCTCTTGTACGTGAATCTTTATTGTGTATACGAAAGAAGGTAATCTTGTCTCCTCTCTTTTTGAAGTTTGTGTTTCTGTGACTTTTTTTTATTTTTGTATTCTCTTGTCTTTCCTCTTTTTGGTGTTGGGTATACTGTATACACAAGTCATAATCTTCCTGGGCTAAACAGCGGTAGCCCACATTACGAGATTGTCCGGGATAATGAAACTTGGCAATCTGGGCTTGCTCAAGATGAAGTATAAAGCTCTGGCTTGTATGTTGCCGGTTTATGATGTCTATGTATGAGGCCTACCTTCTTTCGAGATGATCATTAGCATGTTTTATTACTAGTTATTAAACTTTTTTGCAGTAGATCACTTTGTGTTGTTGATTCTCTTAGACATCATGCAATAGTATTATCATGAGTAATCATACAACTTATTATCTTACCTGTCAAAATATGTTTTTATAGGTGAAGCACAAAAAGCTTCCAAGAAGCGTTCTTTTAGATAGGGCTAAAATTCTTGAAGATGGTCAACCTGATTCTGTGCTGCAAAAATTTAGAGCATCAGTTCCTGACAGTGATCGGTATATCAGGCAAACCCTTTTTTAGTCTCTTCTTTTCAGTATGCATGTGGCAGATTAGCTTCTATATTGTATGCTTCGACCATTCTTCTAATGGTCAAAGCTGGCAGTCATTGTAGAATCTTCAATTCATCATTGAGTATGTATTCAATACTCAATAGTAATGCCTTCTACACTATCTGTTTTAGGACAAAGGCTTTACGTGCCAAAAGAACGCTTAAAAATAGAGCAATGATAAAGGAAGAAAAGAAACTGGCAGCTTTGGCAGCTGGACTTGATTGGGAAAGTGATGATACAGATGATGATGTTCCGGTAACTAATTTTTCTTGTATAGTGTAAAACTTACATCTGCAAGTGCATGTTAACCTGATTGTTGAATCTAAATTTATTTTGGACATATTCTGCAGCAATCATCAAAAGAACCCCCCTTGCCTGCTCTGCTTAATGATGAGGAGCAGTATTGTCTAATCAAAGATGTAAGTCTCTGTATGATATCATATTTTTCATATGCACACACACATCTGTAGGTCCTTTATTCTGCATAGTCTGGGATGGTCCTTGACTTCCACTTTGCACAGATGTATGAATGTTAGGTTCGACTGATAATTACCCTTTTCTTGTAGTTATGCCATGCATTTACCTCTTTGGGGAGGTACGATGAAGCGTTGGAGATCCTCAGGCTTGCATTGAAACTGTCTCACAAGGTGTTACCCACTAAGAAGAAGGAGGAGCTTCGCTGTCTTGGCTCTAGTGAGTATTATTATTATTAGAGGTTTTTTAATTCTGGAAATATTCCTATGTAGTAGTGGCTACTTCTGGGGATGTCTGAAAAATAGAGAATGATCCTTACGATGCGTTTGGCTATGTAAAGTGAATGATCCTTACGAGAGCTTGTTGCTGTGCTGCAGGAATTGCTTTTAAAGTGAAAGATCCTTACGATGCGTTTGGGTATGTAAAACGCATTGTTTTTCAAAATCCAAGGAGTATAGCAGCCTGGAATTGCTACTATAAATTAGCTTTAAGGTAGGGTTCCTACAGCTAATATTTCTTTTGCTGACAATCCTAATATATCTTTGATGTTTGGATCATTTTATTTCATCTGGAAAGTGACTTTTAAATTGATGCAATATTTTTGCTGTTATGAGATTCTACATGGCTCCCTTGATGTCATAGAACTTGGAATTTTATGTTTCATATGCTATAACCTCTTCTTGATGAAGATTATAGTTTTGGTATTAACAGCTAACGTCCAGGTCAAGTTCAAGCTTGACCTGGTCTAGCTTGAAAAGACAGGCTCGAAAAAAAATTGGCTTTAAAACTAGAATTTTGATTCAAAAAGTTATGATTTATTTTATATATATGCTTCTTACAATTTCTGAAACAAAAAAGTAAAAGTCTGAATTAAACAAAATATGGAAAGGGTTCTGTTTAGAATTTAATAGTGTGGAGAAGTTCCAAAGATCTGCTTGAAGCTAGAACTTAAGTACCTGTATTGTTTTTGGAATGCTGATACTTAAGAACTTCCGGAATGCTGATATACAGTTATAAATGTTTATCTGAATTTCAGTCTGTTGCACTATTTTTATAGCCAACTATCAATTTAGAAATCTGATAAGAATAATCATAACATCTTATAGGGTGCACTGAATCAAATTCTTTGAGATGTGAAACTGGATGTTGCCCTCATGTCAACAGTGTTCTAAAGCTGAGTTTGAAAAAGTGAACTCTAGTAACTAACTATAAATCTAACAAGGAACATGTACTAGGAAAATGGAGTTTCTTGGTAAACTAGTTTTATGGAATTACTTTGACCAATATCTTCCTCATTTCTTGATTGCCACTGAGCAAGCTAATTGATGGTCTTGGTCAAACTCTTGAATGACCTGAAGTCATGGAAGCAAATTCGCCAACCATAAAAGTACTTTAATTTGCACCATACTTTCATCAGCCTATTACTTCACATTTTGGGTTTCGTATCGCTTGTGTAACAACTCTATTTCTTAGGTTGGATACCCGAGACACGAAGCATGCTAAGTTCATACATTACATGAGAAGTTTACCCGAGAATCTGGTGCCTCCGATGATTATCACTGGCAACCAGCTCACCATGACCAGTCGGCACCAGGCAGCTGCTAGAGAATATTTGGAAGCTTACAAACTAATGCCTGAGAGTCCATTGGTGAACCTTTGTGCAGGTACGTCTTTCTTGGATTTATTTTCAACTTATGGAAATAATTAACCTGAAGAAAATTATTCTGTTCTTAAATCCTGGATGCAGGTTCTTCCTTGATCAATTTAGCGCTCGGGCATAGACTTCAGAACAGGCATCAGTCTGTCGCACAGGGGTTAGCATTCTTGTACAACAACTTGCGCCTATGTGGAGAAGATAATCAGGTGTTGTATATCATACTTTTTGAATGGTTTTTTCGGCTTGTATGAGTAGTTACTGTGTTGTTAATTCTGTTTTCTTCAACCTTTGCTCTAAGAGTTTTTTTGGATGACTGAATCAGATTAATGAAAATCTTACTTTGCTGCTGACTGTTATACAGGAAGCTCTGTATAATATAGGCCGGGCATGCCACCACGTGGGACTCGTCTCACTAGCAGCTTCGTACTATGAGAAGGTGCTTGCGATCCGGGAGACGTCTTACCGTGTTCCAGAGTTAGTTGATGACGATCACAACATTGTCCGAAATGGTAGATTGGTTTGTTGTGATCTGCGCAGGGAAGCCGCTTTCAATTTGCATTTGATCTATAAGAGTAGTGGCGCAGTTGATCTTGCCAGGCAAGTGCTCAGGGACCATTGCACCTTCTGATGTTCATATTTGCTCGGAACTTGGAATGCTTATATATGTTTTCTGATATAATTTGTTCTTGTAATTAGAAGAATTGTAGTGAGAGAGTATAGCTATAAGCATAACAGGTGCTGAAGTAAGTTAAGGGTTCCTTGTGTAGTTGGTTGGTAGTTAATTAGAGTTGGTTGGTAGTATCATCAATTCATCATGGATTGTAGTTTATTAGTGTAGAGTCTCAATAGAGAAAATGTTTTAGAAAAAAAAAAGTTGATAAAGTAGATTGGCTGATGTTTTCCAGTTTTGTGAAAAAAAAATAATAATAATAGTTTGCCTTGTGGGTTGGTAATTGGTATATAGTTTAGCACTGAACATTTTAAGATACATTTGTACATTTTGTCTTGAATATCTTACTTGCAACAAAGAAGATCCAGATAACAATTTATACATGAAGTATCTACTATAATACAATATAAAGCAGAATCCAAGTCTTTGTTCAAATTTGTGCCACGTCATCGACTCTGAATAAAATAATAATTTTATTTTTGACATTAATTTTCAAAAAATAACTTATATGTCTTCTTGATATCTTATCCAATTTCTTTATATATACTTAATATCTTACTCAATTATATATCCTTATACGAACAAGGAAATTCAAGTGATTTTCTTTTATATCCTTACAAATTTTTCTTATTAATTAGTATATGTTTTTGTCATTATTAAATCTTGAAGAATGGTGAAATTTTTTCACATGTGTCAATAGTATATTCATTAATACGGAGTAATATAAATATGAAAATTTGAATAGAAATTTTTTAGAATTAAAATTGTATGAATAAAAATACATATATAGGTCAATAGGTTCGGACTTTGGTCTATCGGGTTTGGTCCGTTTGGATTATAAGTTCCCGAGTTAAAAGCGTATTCGGATCAATATTCAATCTCAAATCGGTTAACTTGGTTTTATATTTATATTACCCGTACATGGTACGGGGTTTGTACTAGTTAACATATGATTACCAAATACAATCTCTATTGGAAAAGAATGATGATTTCCTATAAATAAATTATGAGTTTGTATAGTTTCCGCTCCTATTTTACATATTTTTTTGTAAATCCTTGACCAAAACTATACAAATGACATAGCACAAGAGCAATTCTCATTGGCCCCACATCTCCTCAAAGTACCTCTGGCACTTGCCAAGGCCCCCATTTGCTGACAAAACATCTTCTGGCTTTGCCCTTCTAGATTTAGCTACTCTCTTGCTAATGGGCCCACTTTTATTCAACTGTTGGGCCAGATTGGGCCCACCCACCATGTGAAGGTTGTGCCTGTACTCTATGGTGACTTGCTCAAAGACTTCAACTTCAAACATGTTGAGCTTCAGCTTGGGAGGGCTCATCTTGTCCCTCACGAAGGCGAAGGCGAGCTGGTCTCTGTGGTTGAACCCGTCTAGCTCGTTGAACATGAGACACGAGAACATGTTGCTTGCTTCTCCGTGCTTCCTTATAATCAAGGCCGTATCTGGCACATCTGTGTCACAACATAAGAATTGAAGAGCGGATGGATACAATGTAAAAGTTTAAAATTCATGAAAATATTCGCAACAAAAGAATCTCTTCGAACAAAGGGTTACGGAAAAATATATTTTACGTTCTCATTATACTTGTTGTACTTAATAGCACGGTTTTCCTCCACCACACTATCATATTCTTTAGGGCATATGTGAAATGCAAAGGTACGGACATGGAGAATCAAATCATTTTCATATTTTTTTCACCAAAATAACAAGTTGTCGAAAGATGTAAAAATACCGATTTTTCAAGTAAAAGAACACTTCTATATGATCAAATAAAAGTAAAAGTATTTTAATGGACGGTTGGAGATAAGTAAAAAAGCATCATTTATATCTTCTTGGCAGTGAAATTTTGCTTAAATTAGAACAGAGAAAAGGGGGACAAGACAATCATGGAAACTTCTATGACACAATCTATGAGTAGGAAATGATTGAAAGTTAACACTTGCATAAAGCTGTCTGACAATGTGTGTAGGAATTTTTAAGGAAACTAAAGATGAGATTGTAGGACCATTTACCCTTACAAAAGTAAAGTATTTGTTTAAAAGAGAGGTCCAGGAATCATAATACATCGCTTATCACGTTATTAATACATGCGTCATGCCAGATCAAATACGCGCTTATACGCTAGGTAAGGAATTTTGTGGATATATATGAGCTTAAAATCCAATTAATTTTTTAAAAAACAAATATGTATATTACATCCCAAACACGAAAAGAAAATCAATTCTTAATGTGTTACTCCCTCCATATCATAATGTTTGTTATTTTAATCTTCTACTTTTGTCTCAGAATTTTTGTCATTTTAAACTTTTTTGTCATTTACTTTACGTACAGTTATGTCCTTGTATTTGTTACGGAGTATTACTTTTTAATAACATAGTTAGTAATTATATTGGAAAATAAAATAAAATAGAATAATAAATAAGAGTACATAAGTTTATTTACTATTTTTCGTAAAAGTTGTGTAATTGTCTAATAAATACGTGATGCATCTAGAGTATTAGATTAATGAAAGAGACATAATAAATACGTGATGGATCTAGAGTATTGACTTTTCTTTATTTATTCTCATTTATGTTGTACGACAATATAATTCCTTGTATTTGTTAAATTCATCTCCTCTTCATATTATATTTGAGGTGAGCTTTACTCGGGGAAGGCTGGCATAAATTACGGATCTAGACCATCAAAATGCATCCTTCTAGTTTTCTACCTACTTTTTTATTCTTTTGCAAAAATACCTACCTTTAAAAAAGAATGGCAACGAATTGTATTACACAATACAGCTCACTTCACTAGAAAACTCCAAAAGCTAGGAAAGGCCCAACCGCCTCCATCATAATCAATTTAGGGATATATCTTCTTTGATTTTGACAATGGAATAACGCCAAACCATCATCCAACACATCAAAAGGAACATGCATCCCTCACTCATGTCCAAATGAATTAGCCACTCAACTATTCCTTGAATATAAAGCCATCTAGAGTATACATATTTTTTTGTTTGTTGTTTTTTTCTTTATAATTGCTTGTCTCCTTATAATTGCTTGTCTCGGCCTTTTCCCAACACTAAGTTATGGATTGGATAGATTATGGAGAATGAAAATAGCCTTTTCCCAACACTTAAGTTATGGATTGGATAGATTATGGAAAATGAAAATAGCATTTTCTTAGGAAGATGATGACCTACCAAAACAAAGGATTACGAATTAAGTAAATTGATTTTCACTAACCGATAAGTGAAAATAACCCTCAATATTTTTACTAACTATTCTAACCAACCCTTATTAGGAAAGGGTTCCATAATTTGAGCATTAGGAATTAAGACATTGACGACTATAAATAGTTAATTTGTCACGGAATTACCTGAAGTATAAGGATGTTTGCTAGGCGACCAAGGCAACAACCCATGTTCACAATAGGTCTCCATTTGCAACCTCAAAGCGTCAACATCCAACCACTTCCTCCACCTAGAAGTAGCCATTGCCTCCTCCATTGTGTGCTTAAAAAAAGGGTGCTTCGAAATCGCCATATCCACCCCTTCCTTAACCACGAGCGAATGTATCAACAACAACGGATCCACCACAAGTTGAAGCTTCGCATCAACCCATAAGCTATACTTGGCATTAGGGAAGAGCCTATGCACTAGGTACTTTGGGATCACCCCATTCATGGCCGGGTTTTCATAGAGTTCTTCGGTTGAGACATTCACAAGCCTCCATACACCTACTTTGTAGGGCATTTTAGGGTTTTTCGGGTGGAGGATCTTGTGAGATTGGAGGCCTTTTAGGGTTTTTGAATCGACAAACATGAAGAAGCACGCGTCGTCTAGGGTTTTTGACCCGAGCCCCTTTGGTTGTCTAATCCTATCATGGTCACCAAATAAGGCCGAGACTACTACGACTCCATCGCAACTTTCCATTGCAATTCTATCTGAAAAACAATAACAAAAAGATACTATAAGGCAACATATAAGATAGTTTCAGTTTCACATAAGAAAATCTTGAGTTACGGATTTGGAATTAGGAGTTGAGTTTCTTGAGAATTAATGGACGTTTGATTTAACTACCAATCAAATTAGGGTTTTGGATTATAATCATGTATGAAAGTTTGTGAAGGAAACCCTTTTCTTCAGGTATTGAAAATTTCAAAAAACGGTAACAAATCCCACAAAAATCATGGAATCTCATTTCCCCAATAACGGAAAAAGGAATCTGACATGCCAGAAATCATGATCAAGCCTATCTGGAATTTGATTCATCAACATTAACATCATAAAGAAGGGAGAATCAAATTCCTTCTCCATTCATTTCCGATGAATTAATTAAACCAAAAAGACTTCAAATTTATGAAGAACAAAAACAGGGGAAACTTCTCAAGAGAAATGAATTCATGATTAATCATAATAGACTGACTGACCATCAGGATGAACATCAAAAGGCTTGAGAAACCCACAAGGAATCTCATCAAATCCACTCTTCCGACGATCAAAGAAAGAAAGCCTCTCAAGAACACTGAAATTGCCCCCAAAGGTCTCCTTCCCGCCGTTCAGATACCTCAGAGCTCCGGCCGCCGGCGTCGAGTTCCGGCGAGATTCGCCGATTTCAGCCAATGCCCTCGAGTAATCTGATCAAGAAACCAAAAACCCATGTCTCAGAATTCCCTAATTATACAAGATCATGAAACTTAGAGCCCAGCCATGCCGGTTTTTGCTTACCGGAGAAGAAAACAGGGGATGAGCATTCGGAACGCAGCGTTTTGAGGGAGTGTTTGGATTCGCCATAGGAAGGAGGGTAGGAGAAGAGAGGGGATTGGACGGGGTCAAATGGGGAAGATCTGAAGAGGCATTTGGAGGAAGGGGAGAAGGAGATGTACAGAGAAAGGAAGAGAGTTGTGAGGAGGTAAATGATGGAGAAACAGAGGAGCTTTGATTCCAATAACAGAGGCTTTCTCACTCTCATCTCCCTTTCTCTTGTTTATTTTCTTTCTTCTTCTTCTTCTTCAACCATGGATAATAGCCATGGATAATACTCGAGGCTCTTTTTTCCTTTCCACAACATTCTTTTTTTTTTTTTTTGTATTAATTAATTAATTAATTATGGGGTTTAACTAAGGTTGCAATAGTAACATGGGTTAATAATGCATAATCGTTTTTAGAATAATTTTGTATGGTTGGTTGATTTGAATATGAGACAATAATTTAGGTAGGATTGTTAAGCTTAAAGTTATTAACTTAGGTGCACATTACAAACAAAAAAAACGGTTCATTTATTTCACATGACATGTACTTGTATTTGATGTGCTTTTGATTGTTTGTTGGGAGGGGGTTGGTATTACATTTTTGTGTTAATGGTGATGGCATGTTTTGGTTTCATTTACAAGTTTCAACTACAAGTTACCTTCAGCCTAGAGGCCCCGGTGGTCCACATCCACTATGAGAATGAGACGTAAGGTTGGGGATTTAATGTTCATTTTTTATATATATACAAGAAACATATGTGCTTTAACCCATTTAATAGGCTTCTCAACAAAATAAAAATAGCCATTTAATTGGGTGATGGCGTTGACCGGCTATTGACCTTTTTATTAGATTTTTTCAAGTTCTTTTTGAAGTTAAATAATTGTACTATGAGAGGAGTGAACCATGCATAACTCCTTCAAGTTTGAATAATTGCATTAAGCTGTGTTAGGTTAAGGAGTTCATTGGGGTCAAATGGAAGCTCGAAGGAGGAGGTAGCCAACGATATATATACAAAGGCATATTGAGCCTCCTATATGAGGAGAACATATTGGCCGGAGGAAGCACTTGTGTTCATCATCTCCAAGCTGAAAAAAGCCATAGCTCAAGTTAATCAACGCCAAAGCGAGCATCAAGTGTGCCTTGGTGAGGCCTCTCCCCAAGAGGGTCATGCGTTACGAGTGCGTACCCTATATGCAAGTTTATGAGGAAGGTGATCCTATGAATGACCAAATACTATTAAAATTTGCAAAACCTGACTTCAACTTGCTCCAAGCGTCACACAAAGTAGAGTTGGTGGTGAACTTTGTAGGTAAACCAACCAACAATTCATTCTATCCTTGATTCATGCATATTGTTAAAGTCGGTGGGAGATATCTGACGTGAAGGGTCTAAGCCGATTCATATACATATGCACGATAGCCTCAAAACATGAACCCATTGGGTTCCATGAAGGAGTAGTCCATGTATTTATATGGACACATATTCAATGGCTTCAAGTAGTGCGTATATATATATTATGATCAAAGGAACGAGTACTTAATTTGATTGGGGCTTTTAATCAACGAAGCAATGGGTATATATGTATGCCACTATGTACATCACTATCTATAAACCGATGTTTAACCACCTAGCATATAAAGTTAGGATCCACCCTCTAATCCAAAAGTTTAAACCAACGGGTAGAGGTTTCATCCCTTTATATATTAGTGGATTTCTAGTGATTTTCATCACGTGGGACAAGCCCATATATATCCAACGTCCTCACCTACAAGCGAGATGATAAAAGCTTTATGCCGAAGTTACCAGATTGAAGCAAGGTGGAGGCACATGAAAGATGTTCCATCCATCACTTGATGCATACATGGAAAATGATTATGCATAAACAGTTCTTACATTGCCACAACCGTCTACGTCTTCCTTTGGCCTGGACACAGCCACCGACCACGAATTCAAATGGCGATGCAAGTATGCAACCTAGCTAGCGAGTCCAGTAAAAGCCGTATGCTATCATTTGCAATCCTTGACATTGGCGAAAACAAGGTATATATTTGATGGAAATCGGGGCCTATAAAGCTTGTTCACTGAGCGTTACACGAAGGAATATGGCTTATCATATGAAGAAGTGTGCAAGAAGGCAGAAAAGCTCTACAAGAAAGCCGACGAGTTCTGAAAGAACATGAACGAAGCTATTATGATCCAACCAAGTGAGGTACTGAGGTGGCAGTGGCCGTCTTTTGAGCACCCTCCTCAACATATGGCTCGCACAGTCGAAGCAGTCTATGGTGGTGGTGAGGATGGCTTAACTTTAGTTAACTGCAGCATGAAACAGACCATCAGGACTGTATGCATCGATTCAATCCTGATAAACCAAGATTGTTTAGAATCTTCATGATTCATTGCCCTAAATGAACCCAAGATGTGGATAAACCAAGTTAGTTTTAAATCTGAAAGGGGAAAAAATTGTAGCTTGTGTTGGACCAAGGATAAAGGCAATTCTTGAGAGAGATGTTGGGAGGAAAATGATTGAATGTAAGATATATTGAAAGCCTAAACTTAACAAGTGGGATAGATTTCCTAAGCATGGTATCATCAATTCTGTATATTTGCAAGCCATAACTTGAGGTTAACAAAACTCGAAGAAACTTCTTGTAACTTTCTATTCAATGACATTCAGAGGCTTCAAAGATTTTCCCCAAAACTGAGCTGCCCAACATTTTACAACCATTACCAGAAACCATTTTACCACCAAACCAAGACAGTTTAAAATTTCTATGTAGAATTAGGCAACTACTACATACAACCTTCTTTGCGTACCTCCTCACAGGCAAATCACAAACACATGTTCTCAATCCCAATTTCTAATGACTAAGTTTCAAACTTTACCTCTTGAGGAAAATTTTGAGGGCCATGAGCTTTTTAGATTGCAGCAGCTTCATCTTCACCAGCAGAGTCAGGAGGAACTATTTGTTCGTCAGCGTCTTCAACCTCTACATCAGAGTCCTTCTCTTGGGTAGAAAGAATCTTCTCCCTGAGCTTCAACACAAGTTGTTCTCTGACGCTCATGTTCTCAATGAGGTAAGTCTTTAGAGTCTCTTTTCCTCTCACCATTTGCCCTTCTACTGTGTAAAACCCACCTCCCCCCTTTGATATTAACTTGTATTTTACACACAATTCTATGATCTCTGATTCGGTGGATATTCCCTTGCCAAACTCTAGTTCAAATTCAGCGGTTTTAAAGGGAGGTGCGTGTTTGTTCTTTACAATTTTAACGAGAACTTGGCTTCCAATCGTCTGCAAAACAAGAAGCCCTTAACTACAATATCCAAACTTAAATCACCATATTTTTCCTTGTTATTTTCGTGACAGATGTGTTGTTTTTAAGTAAAATTGTAATGTAATTTCTTCAATTTTATCACAGGTCAAAAGTATAACAGGAAACTTCACAAAGACTATATTTTCAACCTGTGATGTAAGTAACAAAGGAAGCAAAAATCCAATAAAGAACATACCTCTTCTCCCTTTTTGATGAACCCAATTCTCTTAATATGTAGGCGCATTGAGGCATAAAATTTCAAAGCATTTCCACCACAAGTAACTTCAGTGGGGCCAGCAAATCCTCCAAAAGTCGAAATCTTTGACCTAATCTGGAAACATAACCATTATCTAATAAGAGAGCAAAATGCACATAAGAAGCCCAAAAGGTGAGGATGCCAAAAGGTCATCATCATCCAGATGTTATGGTTGAGTCGTCGTCACTGTCGTCAGAAAAGTTTTTCACTAGAACCAAAATTAACTATTTATTTGCAAAGAAATTACCTGATTAAGAAAAATTAGGATGCACTGTGACATAGACAGCGAATGACTTAATTTACGCAGAGCCTGACTCATTAATCTGGCTTGCATAGCCATGTGTGCATCCCCCATTTCACCTTCAAGTTCAGCCTTGGGCACCAGAGCTGCTACCTGCCATTTAGAAGAGAAGCAGATTCCTCATTTTATATCTTAAAAACAAACCAACTGGTATTTGACAAAGTCATGCCACGAAGTTCAAATTTGACAGTATCATGATATTAGCCCCTCTAAATGACATTATGGAACTAAATTGTATTGATAAATGCAAACTGATTCTAATAAATTTACAAGACACAAAGTGGGTCACCACTCAAACAGAACAAAAAAGAAGCTTCTTAAAAAGGATGAATAAAATCCTGAACTAAGAGGATTAGAATTCAATACAAGGATATATGAACAAATTCTTGCACAGAGAAGCAAACTTACACTGTCAACTACAACAACATCAAGGGAACCACTACGGATGAGTGTATCCACTAAGCTAAGAGCTTGTTCACCGCAGTCAGGTTGGGAAAGAAGCAAATTTTGTGTATTTACACCAATTGACTCAGCGAGGGCAGGATCAAGGGCATGCTCAGCATCAATAAAAGCACAATACCCTGCACAAATAAGCTATATCATTTTAATAGAATGAATGCATGGTTAGATACAGTAACATTAAGATACAAAGTATAACAACTCAAAACCGTAATTTTGGCCACGCTATAAGACAGCATTCAATATCCTAACACGTTTGTATAAGTAAATAATACTACTGTGCCACTACTTTCCTAACAAAGAATTCCCAGAGCCACAACTCTCTAATAGTATAATCTAATCTGCACAATCTATAGCTATTGAAAGGAAGACGGAATGTCTAAATAGCAGTAATATAGACACTTTCAAATCTAATCAGAAGAAATATAACAGCTTACACATAAAAAACAATACCAAAATGCTATCAAGTATGTGATCTTAAAGATGAAGTGCGTTAATTTTTAAAACAATTTTACAACAAAGCAAGCAACTAGAGAAACCTCCAAGCTTCTGTGCCTCAGCAATCACGTGAAGTGAAAGTGTTGTTTTTCCAGATGCCTCTGGACCATATATCTCCACAACCCGCCCCTAGCAAGATTTAAAAAAGAATAGTCTAAAGTTCAGAAGAATGAATATATTAACACACCTGTGAATTTAGTCACTGTAGAAACATATAGCAATGCATGGAATGAAATGAAGGAAAGAAAAGATGGATAACTTGGGGCTATTGAAGAAAACTTCTTCCTAGTTAAGAGATCTGTTGTACATAGACGGAAATCAAATCTTTGGAATATAGGCTACAGGGCCACTTCAATTTATAGAGTAGCATACTGAATGATACAAAAATTAGAAGATACCTTTGGAAATCCACCAATACCTAATGCTATATCCAAAGCAAAAGATCCACTGGAAACTACAGGAACGTGTCTGGGAGATGGTGATCGACCAAGCCACATAATAGACCCTTTCCCAAATGACTTATTAATTTGCTCAAGTGCTTGTTGTAGAGCCAACTCCTTCTTCGACATATTATCGTCATTTGATTCACTCCCATCTGATTTGGAATTTCTCTTGCCTACCCATATCAAATAACAACAGATAAACAAAAACTTCATCTGAATAATCAACAGTACTAAATCAATTCCTCTTATGACTCATCACACAAAAGCTGGATAGTCAATTCCTAAACTGAAAACAAACAACACTATGTTGGCAAGCGGATGAAGTAGATGTTAAAAATAGGTGTTTTTTTTTGGATTATATACACTGATATGACTTATGGGTATTTAATGTTCCAAGAAGAAGGCCATGGAACATATACTTCGGAAGTTTGGAGTCATTGTTTTCAGAGCATGTTCTCATTTGGAAGAATATGGAAAAGTGGCACCTAATCAAACTCATAGCAGTAAAGACCGCATATCAGCCTACATTTCATTGGAATCCTTAACGGCTACATTCATATTCTCTTCCAAGTGCCATTGCCTTGTTGTCTCAGGCTCTGGCTTAATGGCAAGAGATAGACCTACAATTCATAAAAGTTACCCTTAATCTAGAGCTTGTTCCAACTGTCCTTGCCTTCCTGTCTCAACTTCTGACTCAAGGCACACTTATGTATCGTTTAAGAAGTGCATTATCACTTCATTTTACACCAATGAAAAAAAAACACAGATATTTTCAAGTACAGACACATTGTTTAACCTTCCAAAAGCCTACACCAGGTCAGGAACCAACGCTTCTCAAGAAAATCAACCCATGCATTTCTATAAGAATAAATACAACACAGAAAAATGAAATACAAATAAAAAAGGACCTTTTGTTGCATAGCTGCATGACTGGTGAGATGTCCCTAGTATTCCTTTCCCTGAGACCTGCAGAAGAAGTTTCACAATAGTGTAAACCAAACGAGCCCTTAGTTCATGCTAAAACTCAAATACTTCAAAAATTAGTCAATCGATAGCCGGAAAACAGAAACCATGATCGGAAAAGATGGAAGAGCTAGGGCAAACTCAAACCTCGTAAGCGGAAAGAGAGCGCTTAAGGGTGGAGGCGTTCCGAAGGAGCCTTGCCATTGAAACTACTGTTAAGCCTTGTGACTGAAGTATAATAGTGTATATACCCCTCAAAAAAGCAGCTTCTTTCACCACAGAGCTTGCAAGAAAATCGAATAAAAGAGGGGAGGAAGTTGGAGGTTATAAAACCGCCATTTTTGCTGCAAAGCAGAGAATTTAAGAGAGCGAGAGAGAAGGAAGGCAGGGAAGGAGAGAGTGCTTTTTGGTTTTTAGGGTTTTTCTCACGGATTTTTCCCTCCAAGTTCCGACTCTACTCTAAAATTTCCCCATTTTCACAGTTTCAACTTTCGTTTTGCAAGTTATCAAAAAAAAAAAAAAACTTTCGTTTTTCAAAATCATATATAATTGGTTAAAATGATCTTAATAAACTTTTTTTTTTCGGTTATCCACGTCGCTTACCACCTGAATCAACTTATTTTATTCATCTTAATAAACTTTTGCGTATACTTTAAATGGAAGACACCTTGAAATCGTAAGATCATGAGATTCATCTAATAGCATATTAAGTTATATTTGATGTAAATTATTGTAACATCTTGGATTGATCATGCATACATTTTGTTCCCAGTTTTTTTATCAATACGAACTAGAATCATCATAAATATTAGTTAGAGTCTCCTACAATATGGACTAGTGACGAAAACTAAGACTCACCTACAATATGGACTCCGGATGAAAAGTGATTATTAACCGAGTATGAAACGATTCTAAGAAGAAATGTACCATTAGTCAATACAATTTGACACTCTGAAAATAGTCAAAAATTATAAACTAGCAATTTATATATCAAAAAAAAATTCAGTCAACTTTGTAATAAAATTTTGTGTTGACATATTTTCATTTTCGAGTCTATACCAAACACCAACATCAGCAACGCTTTTTTATAACCCAAAACGGCAAAAGGTTTTTTTTTTTTTTTTTCTGGCAGCTGCTTGAACTTGGATTCTTGCAACAACCACACAAAAATACTATCACAAGCTTCTAGTGAAAAAGTCAAGTTCAGCACTGCGATGAGCTCAACCTAATAACAACGAACAACTATAAAGGCATTGAATTTCACAAGTTACAAAACCAAACCTAACCACTTATAGTGACAAAACAAAAAGCCAAGTTCACCCATCATAGTGCACCATCAGCAGTAACACATGGACTAGCCATGGGAGAATCTGAGTGTGTCAAGGGAGATGATGCACATTCCATTGGAGAGCTTACGATTTCCGACTTCTTCTTCTTCTCCTTTTCGACGAATTTCCGAGGCATCACATCCAGCAAGAAGCTTCCTCCGTTCCACACTGCTGCAGAGATCTTGAGGAGTTGAAAGATGACATGGAGTTTGTAGGAGAGGAAGATGGGCACTGTGAGAGCTGTGGTTGCGACGGTAAATAGCGCTTGGAAGATTATATACATCAGTAAACGGTTTTGATCGCCGAGTAAACCGCTCAATCGCCACCACATGTTGTTTGCTTTCTGTGCTTTCTTGGATAGTTCCCTATTGTCAAGAGAAGATTGAATTTTCAAAATGAAAAGGAACTAGAAGGGCGAAATAGATATGCTTGGTGTAGAGAAGTGTGTCGGAATGAGAACCTGTAGGAAGTCATGACTTCAGGATCTCTCAAGAGTCTCTGCCTACGTAGCACGTCTACGATCAGAAAGTAGAGGATCTGCCACAGAAAGTAAGCGACGAGAGGGACAAGAACCAGCCATTGCCACAGGTATTCCCTGTTCTCTACATCAGGCCAGGAGGAGGCTCGTTCAACGGTGCCTTCAGATTGCATGGCTGCAAAGGTAGTCGGATTCCACCACCGAATGGTAAAGAAAACTAAACCTGAAAAGACAAGTATCGGTAATACCGGTCAATTTTTCAGCATTATTAATTTCACAATGTCACTCCCCATCCCTAAAACGAACCCCCAAAATCAATGACCTACATTTCATACCAAGCCATTAGAAGGATATTAAGCTTTTCAAGCATACAGTAAATCTAGAAAAGGACGATTCTAGGATTCCTGTCTTTATTAGTACAGAAAAACATCAAGCATATCATGAATTGGAAGCGCACATTTTACAAGTCAGGTATCATAAACAGGTATTACTCATTGTGGTTCAGGCGTCAAAGTTGAAACACACTTAAACGGGATAACATTTGTGAGCATGACATATCTCAACAGTTTTTTGGATCTTGTAAGTAGATAAAAACAAGTTTAGCTGTTGTTCAGATAGAGGAATAAGCTATCAAATAGATGCATAGAGAGCAACAGAAAAGAGGTGATGGGTCCTCATCCACAAGACCCGAAAGAAATGTATGCTCCAAATATACTTACCAGGCAATAGATGTATTAGGACACTAGTAATTTTATCAATTGAGTTGAAGACAAGGCTACACCGCCAAACAATTATAGCCCATGCTAATGGCCCCTGAAATCGACAATATGATGTAAAGAATCAATATAGCGATCAAATAGATGTTGAAGAAACTAAATAAATCAACTCAGCTTGCCTTTCCAAGATCATGAAAGTCCAAGATACATGTAATGGTAATTCAATCTCCTGTACTATTGGGTCACCTCAATCACTCTTGTTTTACTGAAGTATTTTAATAGTCATCTTTCTGCTAACATCCCGAGCAAAAACTCCTTCCTTTCATAAGCATAAGGTTTATACAAGCCAACTTGAAATTCTATATGCTACAAAATGACCACGTGTTGTGAATTCTGTAAGATATAACTGTGATTACAATCTCCATGTGCAATTTTCAGCATATAAACACCTCATTACCAAGTTTTAAGTTTGTCCATGACTGCATCCACAGAGAAGAAAAAGAAACTGCTCTATGACAGCATGTGCAAAGAATGGATATTACCTCAGCAAAAGAGAAACAAACCATAAAGAGCTTCTCATTTCTTGGCTGCTTAATCAATGTCACAATGAATATGGTATTGGCATAGTAGCAGAAATCCTGCAAATTGAACAAACACCATATCACTCTTACATATTCAAGTAGCATAGAAGCAATTATCTTGTGCAAACAAAACATAACAAACAGAGAAGGAAATACTGACTACAATTGCCAACACTATGTAGTAGTCAAAAGACAAACAGCACTGAAAGCAAAATAAATGATCTTGTTGAAGGTAGGGACTCACCAAGAGATAATAATGCCATTTCTTGTACCGATAGTATATCCATCGCAGCGGAACGAATATGACATAGAATACGCAGTATACATATGGCACATCTTGTGGCCCTGAAATGCCATTCAAGATCTCAAAACATATTTATATACAGAAACTTGAAAAGCATTAAATGTTCCAAGAAACAGAGATGACTCACTTGCCCCCAAAAGAAAGCAAAATCCTCCAAATCCTAACACGCCACACAAATAGGTCACCTGAGAAAGAGGCATTTGCTCGAACACTTAGAAGGCATCTCAATTCACTAACCTAAACACACCTCAAATCAAATCAATCACAGATAAGAACACCAACGAATTCCGAACCTTGTTGATAAATCGCTCGTGCTCCTCGGCCTGCTTAGCAATTCTGTCCGCTTGCTCTGACAAGATCTTCTTGGTTTTCTCCTTCGTTTCCGCAACTTTCTGTGACAGATTAAGAGGAAAACAATTAGCGAAAGAAGATCAATCTCATAATGGAAGGCGTGATTAATGAAGAACGAATTTGTCTTATATTCAACGAAGAGTTCATGTGTTGATTGTGAATTTTACCTTGGATCGATCGATGAGACCTAGCCTGACCTTGTGCAAAGGTCGGTCATCGGATTCGTCGTTAGGTTCTCCATTAGAGGCCATATTCGCTCGGGAGGGAAGATTCTAGACACCGGAAAAGAGAGACGTACGGATTGGAGTTTAGACGGTGAGTCGGATCTCGACAGTCTCAGATTCCATTTTCAATGTGGTTCATTTTTTTTTTGGGGAAAGGTTGTGTTCCATACTTTCAGTATTCGGAAATGGAGCAACGTCATGATGGATGTTTTTGGATTTTGATTTTTTGGTCGAATGTTTTTGGATCATTTTTACCTATGTAGTTATAAAAATCTATAATGTAGGAGTAGTAATTATTTAACCATTTGGGACATTGGTTAATAATTTTTTTAATAATAAACTACGAGAATAAACTCTAAATAGATTATATAAAATTGGTTCAAGAAAATTTATATAATTAAATAATTCTACTTTGAGGTTTTAACCTATATCCTCGTGTATATTATAAAAAAATGTGTTTTTAGTGTATTATTTGTAACCAATCAATTTTTGTATTTTTTTGGTCCAAGAACTATATTTTAAGTTTTATGATCTATTTGATAATAAAAGTTAATTATAGTAGTATAGGCAGTAAGTACATCGATACAAGACATATAACCGATATAGGTCCTCTCTCCCTAAAAGTTACTGTATTTAACTAATATTGGGAAGTACATGGATTTGACATTTGTTAATATTGAATTCTTAAAATTTGCAAGTTATAACTAACAGTTATTGTGATGAAAAATGGCTTTTTAAAATATTATTTTAATGATAAAATATGTTAAAATATATAAGTTAAATGTTACTATGTGTTTTTTTTTTGTAAAACCAACAAATTGGTTTACCATTTTTATTTTTTTGGTCGGAGAGGAGGACTAGAGCCCAATTTTTGCTTATGACGAAAAAACTTACATAGGAGGGACTTAGATGTTCATATTCTCTCCATAAAACTTACAAATTGGGTTTTTAATTTGGCATTGGTTCAAATAAAAACCAAAATTAACCTACAAACTACGAACAAGCTGAGACCATAAGATCGTTTAAATGGACGGCTAGGATTAGAAGATCTACTCCTTTTGTTTTTTAAGGAAGCGGGGGCAATTTGGTCAATTTACACATTATGTTTATTCCCTTCTTCTCTTCTTCTCTGCAAACGCTCTTCGTTCCTCGCTATCTTCTACTTCATCCGATCCGCAGACTCACACCCTCTCTCACCTCATTCCTTCAATCTTCTTCATATCTCCGTCCTCTACCTCTCCCACGAAGGGATTTGAACTTCGGCATCGAGGAATTGCAGCAATATCTTCCAATTTGGAAATCTAGGGTTTCGAGGTTTTTTTCTTTGTTCATCTGCATCTGGTGCTTCGATTGCTGGTTGATTGTTCCTCTGCTAGATAAAGACAGGCGTTGTTGTAGTGGTGTGGTGTTAGGGTTCTATCTTTGATTCTTTCCCTGCGGTTTTCAGCTTCATTCAGTGGTACAATTTTTTGCCGGATTAGGAGACCTCGGGAATGGCGACCTGGTGGCTTTTCCGACGCTGAATTAGCGACGTCATCGGAGAGCGGATCCTCGCCGGACTCGCCGACCTAAACCTGGATTTTCTCGGTGAAAGGCCCCGGACGACCCCAAAACAGCCCCAAAATGTTGTACCCCAATACCCTGGCTGCTATCTGGCCTTATCTCTTCCCATTATAAATCCAAGGAGGCATCGAGTAAGTCCGTATCGTAGTGTTGCTCATGTCATTGGATTGGTCCTGTTCTTTCTCCATTCTATTGAGTTGTTTTCTTTATCTTCTTTGTTTGTGCTATGTTGGTGTTTGATCTTAGCGTATGCTTGGTTTCGATTGCTTGAATCCCTATGATGGTGTTAAATATACTTTGATGTGATTATTCACTAAGAAAACAACTTAACTCTGAGGGTATCAAGGCAAATCCTTTTCTCAACGAGTTTGTTTGAGGCATCGTTTTTTGTATTCAAATCCCTGCCTTTAATCTTGCAGTAATTAAGATTTTGCCGTATGGTTTTGAAGTGAATACTAAATTCTGGTGAGGGGGTTTGCCTATGATGGATTTTAAATGCACGTATTACCAGATATAAAAGTTGATGATAATCTCATTAATTGTCACTACCTCTGAGGCAAACCCTCTTCTATTATCTCTGAAATGTGTTCTTTTTTCTCATATCATCTCTTTTTCATTTGTTCTCCCATTGTGTCTTTCAGAGATGAGAAGAACCCTTTCTTTCACCTGAAATATGTGCTCCTTCAATATGGATGGAGGACACGATCCACCAGGAAGCGCGACGAGCTCCGATGACGCTCTTGTAGGCGACGGAGAGGAGGTTGCGCTCCTCTGCGGTGAGTTTGGGGGCGGCGCCGACGAGCTTCTCCATGAACTCCACCATCTCATCGTAGCACTTCGCCTGCTCGGCGATCTTCGCCAAGTAGACAAGCTTCTCGCGGGCTGGTTCTGTTGCCATGGCTGGGTACAGGGGCGGAACTACCCTATGCCAATCCCATCGATCTGAATAGCTACTTCACCGAACTACTGCATACAAAAAAGTAATTGCCAAAGACGGGATGAACAGATTCTTGATTTCAATCATAGCTGGGATAAACATATTTCAGTCGGTATCCTTTACCATATGAGCATCAAAATAGATTAGATTTGATTCGCATATTTAATGCCAGTGCAAAGAAGTAATAAGATCCGGTTGCCTTTGCCTTTGCCTTTGATCTCATCTAGCTGCTTATAGGCTCACAAATCATGAGTGAGATCAATTGCTTAATTTTTTGATCAAGTTTGCTGTATTTGCAGTCTTTGACTTGATTGAAGTTTAATATAGTGTTGTTATAATTGTGGATGCATATACAAGTAGCATCACACGATGGTATAGCTTTATCTTTATTGTGTGTACATAAGCTAATTCTTCTCATGCTATCTAGGCATCTATCAAAGCATAGGAAATTCAAAGTAAAAGTAATCTCACTGTGGGTACTAGCTAGTTGTTTATATGTTCATCTATTTTGTTTTGGACAGCAAAAAATTGTCCTATTGTAGTGGAGATTGGATCATTTTTTATGAATAAGTTCATTCTTGACAGTGATCTAGATCTCCATTAATTTTAACAACTGTGCAACTCACTTGTAAAAGAAGCAAAGGGTCCTTGAGATGATATGAAAAGAAATTCATAAATCTTCAGGATAGGTTCAGTGTACAACCTTCCTTTTTGAGATCTTCCTCCGTCTTTGGCATTTTTTTTGTATGGGGTAGTTCAAGAGATAACAAATTGAAGAGTGTTATTGTAAAAAACAGATTAACATAGTATTTTTTATATTTAGCCCCTTCTGAGATAAATTCTTGGTTCCGTCACTGCCTGGGTAGTTGGTTGGTTATTGGGGAATCGAGAGAAAGATCTGAAATCTATGGGGAGAAAATGAGAAATCAATGGAGTTATGACTTGTTTCGGGCCTTTTAGCAAAGCGTGTTCTTTTATATTTCTTGTCAGCGTCAATATTACCTACGGTACCGTCTCCCATGTTTGGAAGTGCCGAAGGGACAAGCTAGTTGTGTGAGTCCAAACCCGAAATGGCCATCAAAAATCGACCCTAAAGACTAGCGAATGAAAGTAAACGTACCACTTAAAGAGTGCTTGAAACTCGGTAGTATTCGACAATTTGTATTCTCTTAAACTAATTGGAAAGCGAAACATTAAGTAACAAAAATGTATAGTCCGACCATTACTAATAACCCATTTAGCACCAAACACCAACACACCAAGCATACCATGTACACCTAATATGTGAACATAGGCGTGAAATATATGAACACCCGCATGAAATATGTGAACATCGGCATGAAATATGTGAACAAAGACATTAAATATGTGAACATATAGATATATGAAATATGTGAACAGAGGCATGAAATATGTGAACAGAGGCAGGGAACATCTGAACGGGATTAATCTGCATTCATGTACCATCTTTAATAATAAGTGAACCACGACGAAAAATATGCGAACAACTTCATAATATATGTGAGCACTCAAAGAAAAAGCGTGAACATGGAAACGGGCATAATAAACTATTTCACGTATTTAAACTTATTTATACTTACTTATGCGTCATATAATGCATGAACTTGGATGTATTAGAAATCTAGCAATCAACCCATTTTTTCTATCTCTACTTGCTATCTCCATCGAATTATCTTACAAATTTGTTTTCACTATAACCCAACTTGTCATTTTATAATTTTATATAGAGAGAGATCATGCTTTACAATTGTGCAAATTCGAAAGCTTTACATATATGTGTGCAGGAATTTGACAATATTAATCTGAACATACATCTAAAATACATGAACACAACTACTTCATATGTGAACGTACATTTAAAATACGTGAACATGATACTCAAATACGTGAACGCAACTACTTTATATGTGAACGTACATCTAAACATGATACTCAAATACGTGAACATCAGACTCAAATATGTGAACGTACATCTAAAATATGTGAACACAAGTACTTCATATGTAAACCTACATCTAGAATACGTGAACATGGTACTCGTGAACATTATACTCAAATATGTGAACGCAACTGCTTTATATGTGAACATACATCTAAACATGATACTTAAATACGTGAACATAATACTCAAATACGTGAACATCATACTCAAATACGTAAACATTAGACTCAAATATGTGAACGTACATCTAAAATACGTGAACACAAGTACTTCATTTGTGAACCTACATCTAGAATATGTGAACATGGTACTCAAATACGTGAACGCAGATACTTTATATGTGAATGTACATCTAAACATGATACTCAAATACGTGAACATTATACTCAAATATGTGAACGTACATTTAAAATACGTGAACATGATACTCAAATATGTGAACATTATACTCAATCATGTTAATGTACATGTAAATAACTCTCTAAATAACTCTCAAACTTCTTGGTAAGGAATACTATTTCTAGGGATTTAATTCTCCACATTTCCAGCCAACTGCTTTCGGATTAAACTTCATTGAGCTGAATATTGTTTATTGTCTTTTGGATATCTCTAGGTAATTGGTCATCCTTCCGAGTTGGTCTTTGGATTTTTTAAAAAGGTAGACTAAGCCAATCCTTCTACGAGATGGTTGAGGTAGGCTCCTGTACCATGTTACTTTTATAATTTGGCCTGCTTTTTATTCTCTTAATTATGATTAAAATCATGGATAGACATAATGTAAGAATGTTTTTTCTTCATTTAAATAGGAGGGTCACAAAGTTACTATGAATGTGTACGATTTAAGCCAGGGATTAGCTCGCCAACTTTCTACTACTTTTTTTGGGGAAAGCCATTGAAGCTATTTGGTAAGTGATTGTTTGGTTTAATTCCTTATAATCTAATATGCAGTTTTGTTGTGTTTATCATCTTCATGTTGTCTTAAGCTTTCTGCTTTCATTACCAGGCACACAGGAATTGAAGTATATGGTAAGGAATACTATTTTGGGGGAGGAATTCAGGACTCTCCAACTGGATCAACACCTTACGGCACCCCAATGCGAGTAGTAGAGTTCAGAGTCACTCATGTGCCCAAGTTTTTGAGAGTTATTTAGAGGAGATAAGTCCTTGATACACTGCTGAAACTTACAACTTGATGAAACATAACTTGTTGTATTGTGTGAGCACTGAACAAGCAAAACCTACAGGCTTAGAATCTCAGATGTGGGGCTACAAAACTCCCTCAACTTTAGGATTCAGGATCACAAGATGAAACTGGTGGAAGTTGAAGAAACACATACAGTTCAAACTACTTACTCCTCTCTAGACGTTCACGTTGGATAATCCTACTCGGTTTTGATCACTACTGATCAAGGTCCAAATGACTACTACAATGTTGTCTCGCCTCGTTTCACTAACAAGGTCCTCACTTCAACCGGAGTCCTTCACTACAGCAACTCAGGCAGCTCGGTTTCTAGCCCACTTCCCGGTGGCCCCGCCATCCAAGTCGATCAGCACCATCACCATCTGTGGTGGCTGCCAAGTTTGGTACCCAACGGGTGCTCCATGAACAGATCTCTCGTCGTTAGAGACGATTCGGTTGGTGTACTCGCCAGGGACTCCAACCGGAGCACCGGTGACCGACAAATTAGAGGGAGGAGAGGACATCATAATGAAACCCTCTTCCAGTTTCTGAGCATTGACTCCCATCTGAGCGAATTGATCCTCAATCCCAATCCTCTGGTCGAAAACCCTAGCTCCTCCACCACCCACACCTCCCTCTTCCACATGAACCCTAATGTGAGGCAAATTCAGCATAGTAGGCGAAGAAGAAGCCGATCCGAACGACGAATTGGTCTCCGCCATAGACGAATCGAGGACCGAGTGCACATCCGGATTGCTCTGATTCCCGAGCTTACCCTTGGCACCACCCATCCCGCCCACACCCTTGCCTTCGTGCTAATTCAGATCCAAATTACGAGAGCCATGACCGTTCTCCTCCAATCCGAGCAAGGTGTTGACAGCGGACGGATTGGAGTAGCCCCTCTCCAAGAGATCGGCGGCATGGGAAGAACCAAGAGGGAAACCAGGAACACGGGAGAAAGAAACACGTCTCCATGTGTATTTGAACGCCAAAGGACAATTTTGCCCTTAAATTTCCTTATAATTGCAAAAATACCACCGTTTCCTTTAAAACCTCAATTCTTCCATCTAACTTCCTAATTCAATCTGAACCGTAGATTGTTCGAATCTAACGGTTATTATTTATTTACAATTTGTATCTTAAGAGGAGTTTTTATGTGAATCAACCTCTTTTAATTTTAACACGATCAAATTCCAGTCAGTCTAGTTTAGGTTTTTTCCTTATTCCAATAATCAAGTTGTCAAATGGCACTGAGTTTTAAAATAGCCTATACCTAGATAGGTAGATGGCTATCATTTATTATTTTCCAAAAATATCCTAATATAGAAAGGGAAAACTATCATAGAATCTTCTAGAGAGAAATAAAATAACCAAGCATTATTACCTCTTAACCCGAAGCCTTGTTTTTATGCAAATTGGGAAAGAAACTCTCATTGGAAAGTTGCTATGGTAGACAAAAACTCTACACGAAAATGTTGTTTCTAGTCATCAATTGGGGAACCCAAGACAGTTTCACATGGCATCAATTCGGGAACCTAAAATAATTCCTAACGTATGCATCAATTCGGGTTGCCTATATCATTTTTGGACAAGCTCTAAATGGGGCGTCGGAGGATGTTGGACGTTGTTTCGGTTCATTTTGCTAAAAAAGAATATCAAAAAAAATTAACTCTATTGAAAACTATTTATAGGAAACATGTAAAATAGAAAAAATGAACCCAAAACTGATTTGCTGGAACGTTCTTATACATTTCGAGTGTCTACAAATGGATCTCTATGTTTTCCAAGTCAAAAAAAGTGTCACTCTTAGCTCAAAATTGGCAGATACTCTTACATGATATAGAAGCCTCAAACTAAACAATGGACGCTACATATCCAAATCTTCATAGCATCCTCTGTTTGCTGAAGCAGATCAAAATCATCTATCACCTACATTCATCTTCTTTTTTCTGCCAGTGTTGCCATCCTCCTTTCCTCTTCCCTTCCTCTTCTGAGAGCCCGTATCCCGCTTTGCGCCCTTTAAGAAAAAGATACACAAAAAACATCATCAATTGAGTTGCATATAAAGCTATGGTACTCCATTCACACATCATTAGAAACTTCCGAGTACTAGTTAAGAGCTAAGGCTTTGCTTACTCCGGCAGAGAAGGTCTTCAGGGGATCTTTATTTCTTTTGAATTTCTTCTTGTTATTCTTGTTAGGCTGGCCAGCATTATTGTTTCCCATCGCGGCTCTGGAAAGTTTAACAATCTTACTGGCCTCTTGAGTTGTCGCGTCCAGCAAGTACTCGGGGACATTCTGCAAATGAGGCGGCGGTTCCTTCTTGCTCAGGAGTTTGTCATGCTTCAAAAGATCTACAGAGACATAATAATAATAATAATATTTATTCATTCGTAGTTTAAATTTCCGATCATGAATATAATAGATCAAATAATCTACAGTACCTAAGTCCTTCGGATTGTCCTCAAAGTGGGCCTTCAACCTAGAGAGAACAATACATGCAAAATTGCTTACTCTTGATTCGCAATGAAATGATGCAATTGGAGAAAAAGAGTTGACTAAAACTAGAACTCACTTCTCGGAGTTCAGAATTTCTTTTCTTAAATCTTGAGCCCGAGATTCTCTTACATCAATCCTTGTCACACTCCTTGCAACATCCTACAATAAGAAAGTCCATCTTTCACTTAATGAAGTTGAAATATTTCAATACTTTATGAAAAAGATGCCCATCTTAACAAATCTTGATTGTGCCCATTGTGTGGTGAATGAAATAGCAGACACACCAAATTCAAAGGTGCCACAACTAGCAAATCCAATCAATAACTATAGAATGTGTCATCTTAGTATCTTAACATTGACTCTTCATCTAAACTTACCTCAGCTCTATACCGCAAGGAATCTACTGCATTTTGCGTGAGCAAAGGAAAAGGAGCAATGAAATTTGCTTCACCATCTTCATCCTCCCCTAATGTTGTCTTGATTTCATCAAAAACTTGCATCTCATCAGAAGAAACCTGCAAAACAATAAAATCAGGTATGAAGAAAAGAAAATAGTAACAAAAATGATCTCAAAGTAAGTTAAACAAAGTGACTTGAAGTGTGTTTGACAACATACAATTTCTTTTACAGAACCTTCAGATCAGTATATTATCAACTTATATTAATCAAGTGTTTCCTATACACCCACTTCCTATATCATTCCAAATCTATCTTCAAAATTACATCCTCCATTGGGGGAAAAAGAAATAGTCCACAAGAACTTTCAGATCAGTATAATCAACTTATATTAATCAAGTGTTTCCTAAACACCCACTTCCTATCTCATTCCAAATCTATCTTACAAATTACATCCTCTATTGGAGATAAAAAAAAACATAGTCCACAGGAAGCATATCCTTCATATATTCAAGGTAAAAGAAGGTCAACTAACAATATTAAAAACTAAAGAAAGAGAAGAAATATCTATATTGTACTATTTGTACTAAGTCCTTCATTCATATCCTCAATATAGTTAGTAATTTTTGCTATAAACTGCAACTATTGTATTGAGGGGGCGACCCTACATAGGATTTCTATGTTACCTACAATTCCTTGCAATAGAAGCTTACATAAAATACAGGCAATCAAAAGATACAACAATGCTCTTTTGCTGGAAATTAACAATATGCTATAGTGGAATAAAATAGAGAATGACCTCAAATATAATATCAAATTAATCTCACCAAATATAACTTACAAGAGAAATTGAAGCTCCAGTATTATAAGCTCTTCCAGTACGTCCAATCCGGTGCACATAACCAGCAGCAGTTTTAGGCATTTCCAAATTTATGACCTATACAAAACAATCCATAACAACACAACAAACGTGATGCATCAGAAATGCTGTTTCAAGTGTGGGGACCCGAAAAAATGTTGGTATGTGCTGTTAAAGGTGAAGTTGAAAAAATAGAAAAACAGGGTTTGGTTGTGTAATTTCAACTGGTTAGTAGTTGAAACCATGACTTAAAATATTAAGGGCCATTCGTGAGAAATATCAAAAAAGATCTTCAACTGATCTCAAAAACAAAAGATCTTCAACAATTTTTTTTGAATCTATAAAGGAATCACTATTTCATCTAACACAACCTTTGACAAGACAAGCAACAGAATTTCATAATCAGAGTCAGAAATCTTTGTTATACCGTATGCACATTTTTGAAGTCAATTCCTCTGACCACTCCAAATTCAGCATCCAGCTTTTGCTTTGAATGTTTTTTAGATTTCTTTCCCTCTGCATTATTCTCCCCCTTCTGCTCATCTATCTTTAGTTGGCTGTCATCAGCTGCAATTAAATAATCAAAAAGCCCAGCATTGAATTCCTGATGAAACACATGGGAGAGAGAAAACAGTCAAAATCTTTGTCATACCACTAAAGACATCTCAATGCAGAAATAATGTATCACTCGATATACAAATCTCACTACTGCAGTATGAACACGGATTTTTACTTCATTCGTACTCAAAGTCCTAGCAGAAGAGCTGATTTTTAAGTAACATATTCTTCCATAACTTTTTCAATATACATTCTCCTATATTAGGTAAATTGACACAATAAAAATATCTCTTCAAACAAACACGCATACAACTTGCCATATTTTTGCATGCAAATCAGGTATATGAAATAGGACGTGAAAAACACACCTCAAGTATATGAAGACGTGAGTTTTGTGGCAACTCGGCATTTAAAACTGCAGACTTAATGCCAAACTGTCACAGAAAAGGCATAGTTACCAACATTAAGATTCCTTGACCAAATAATTAATAAACGATCAATACTAACCATATAGTAAACAACAAACCTTTTCCAAGAATAGCCTCAATCTATATGCCATGTCAATAGTATTAGTAAATATTAGAACTTTAGTCTGAACCAGCTCCAACTTCAACAGTGCAAGCATATAAATACATTTATCACGAGCGTTGGGGCATGATATCTGAATATGGAGAAGTCATAATTAATAACAACACAAGAAATCAACGTGGAATTAAGATTTGAGATGGCTTAGAAGCATGAATAAGTGCAAAATAAATAGAGCATCAGAGAGCAGTCAATCAACAGAACAAATTCAATGCAGCTGCATTCATAAAGAAAAAAATTGAACATTGTCCAAATTCAGATAAAGAAAATGAGTAGGAAACTTAAGTTATGGGAGTCAGCAAGTTGAACCTGTTGAAAAGATGTTTGAAAAAAATAAATGATCACGTTGGGAAAAGGAATACTTGGCAAAACAAATCCAGAAATCTATTTAACCAGCATGAAGAACTTTAACCAATCCCTTATGCAAAGCCTTTTACAGAATTAGATAGATGATGTAATTCACACAACTGGGCCTCTCTTCTTTTTGTATGCTACATATTGAGTGCCCTTCTAGGGTCACCAGGATGTAGCTCTGATTGACTCCCACCCTCACAACTACATGATAGCCTAAGAGATTATTTTCTAAATTCCAAATCCAGCTGAATGCATAAGGGAAGTGAACGTTTCTTTATGCCTGGGATGGGATACACACGTTCTACAATGGAAGGGACAAAGGGTAGCAATCCCACGAGAGTAAACTAATCCCAAAACTACGTTCGTGTTGCAGGCTGCAACTAAGTGTGTTGCCGAGCAAATGTTCATTTCACTTCATCCATCTACGTAACTTGTAAGAGTAACACTTAAAGAGCTAAAAATCAGATTTGGGTTTATTCAACATTAAGAGCTGGCAAACCTTAAAAAATTTACAGTGTTGAAAAATGTTAGTGAAAAACATACATGAGAAAAGTGTAACTGGAGCATACATAGCCTTAGCCATTAAGGCATAACATCAATAACAAACCAGAGAATCAAAATATATAGCAAATGAGAATCAGCCACATGTGACTGTAACCACCCTACAGTTTAGATTGGGAGATCACGAGAACTTTCACAGAGCGTAACTGACAATACATAACAGAAAATAACGGCTCTTCGATTTAGCGCACCCCCGAATCTCGTTATAGCGCACCCCCCCTCCGTCCATTAAAAAGGGATGGACGGTTCATACATGTCCACAGAAAACAGGTGGACAAGTTAATATTGTCCATACATTTTTAATGGCCGAGTGTTTGTCATGGACATTGTATGGACAATATTAACTTGTCCACCTGTTTTCTGTGGATATGTATGAACCGTCTATCCCTTTTTAATGGACGGAGGAGGGGGTGCACTATAACGAGATTCGGGGTGCGCTATTTCGCAATACCCGAAAATAATCATGAATAGAGAAATTTTACCCAGAACTGCTGAACATTTTTGGGAATAAGCTCATCTTTCTTATCACCCATTTCTGACAATGTCAAAATGTGGGGATTGTGTAGCATAAGGTTCTTAATCTTCTCCACATCAGCACTGCATAGTATTGAGCCAAAAGAACCAGAAAAGAAACAGACATCAGACGTGTATCCCTCTGCTACTATAATTATGACTCCAAAGTACAATGACCAAGACCGAAACAAGAACTAGCTAGCTCAAAGCAACTTTATTCCAATTTCTAGAACCATTTAGTACCTTTTATTGAATTGATTTTCAATACTGATAAATGATGCCAAAGAAACTACTGCATCTATAAGGAGTAGTAGATGTCTAGATACACACCTTGAAGTGGCAGACATGAGAAGGCATTGACAACGCCTAGGAACATGCACTGTTAGAGCTTTTAGGTCATCTTCATATCCATACGACAAAAGAAGATCTGCCTGTAGAAATGAACAAGTATACATGGATAAAACTGATGAAATCGGAACAAAAAATGTCTTTCAAGTAAGAAGTGGCAGATATTGTCAAATCTAAGAGTAGGAAAGTCACATCAAGGCAAAAGGAAACCAAACCTCATCCAGGACAAGCATGGACAATGATTCCTCAATCGCCTTGGGTAGGAGAATGCCAGCAGACAAACATGTCTTTATACAAGCAGGAGTAGACACTAACACTTCCGGTGGTCCAGACAATGTTACTCTCTGTATATTAGAAAAACAGGAACAATGAAATTTTTCCCTTTGTGAACAATGATTCAGGAGCCATAAACAAGCAGAGGTTTGGACTAACCAACTCTGAAGTGGACGTGGAGCTTGTGAGCTGAACAGCTTTGTATTGGACACCGCATAACTCTATTAGAGAAGCTAATTCGGAATAAACCTGAAGAAAACCACCACCAACGGCAATTACCAACGAAAACCATCACAATCCACTACAAACACAAACCAAAAGTATTCAAATTAGGCACCTGGTGGCAGAGTTCACGAGTGGGAACAAGAACAAAGGCGAACGAGCCGAGCTTGTTTCTAGACGCTGCTTCCGCAAACAACTTCTGAAGCAACGGAAGCAAATAAGCAAATGTCTTCCCCGAACCAGTCTTCGCTCTCGCTACGACGTCTTTACCTTGCTGTGGACGGAATAAACAGCAGAAAGAATGGAAATCTCAGCAGAAGAGATTCAAACCATTGATAGAGTAGAAAAAACGGAGGAGAAGGAAGAAAGAGAAGGTACCAGGATAAGTGGAATTGCAGCGCGCTGAATAGGAGTGGGAATGAGGATTTTCTTCTTGTTGAGAGCTCGAATGAGGCGAGCGTCAACGCCGAGCTCTTCAAAGCTCTGCTCCTCTTCCGATTCGAGGTCTTCTCTCTCCGAATTCGCCATTGCCATGGAATCGCCGTCGAGTTGCAGAGAAGAGAAGCTGCCCCCGGGAATAGAAGTGGCTCGCTTGGAGTAGGGTTGATTTGTTTTTGTGATTCTTTCTTTTCTTTTCTTTTATTTTTCTTTTTAAAAAATTAAAAACGCTCTGTTTTTTATAACGGGTTGAGTGTCCGGTTTGTTCCCGCCTCTGCCCTTGACGTACCCCGGTCCGTTTCCAGCTCGGTTCACCTGTCCGAATCATTTCTGACTTGTAAGGTCTTTTTCTTTGGCAAAATACATACGGAGGCCTCCGTACTTGTATAAAATGTGCAAACGGGCCCTTGTACTTTTTTTTTGTTCTATTGAGCCTCTATACTTATCCAGTTTTGTTCTATTGAGCACTTGTGTCCCAATTAGTGTCCGCGTGCATTTTACGTTCTCTGTTTGTAATGACCATGTAACACGATTTTTGACATTTAATGTCCACATAATGCAAATTCAAGCCATGTAACACTGTGTAATGCCACGAAACACCGTAAAACACGACAATCAATTTTGTTTTAGATTTTTTTACGGTGTTTCGTGGCATTACAGAGTGTTACGTGACTTGAATGCGCATTACGTGAACATTACATGGCAAAAATCGTGTTACATGGTCATTACATGGCAATTAAACAGAGGGCGTAAAATGCACGCGGACACTAATTGGGATACAAGTGCTCAATAGAACAAAATTGGATAAGTATAGGGGCTCAATAGAACAAAAAAAAAAGTACGGGGGCCTGTTTGCACATTTTGTACAAGTACGGGGGCCTCCGTATGTAATTTGCCCTTTTTCTTTTAACTAGTTTAACCCCCGTACCATGTACGGGTAATGCGATTATAAACCCAATTAAATTAGATTTGTAACGTCAATGATCACGTTAAAAATATAAGATTATATATATGTATCTTCGTATTATGATTAGTGTTTTTTACCAATATTAAATCAACCCGTAATATAAATAAGTTGGATTTGTTAAAAAATTACTTTACGATAAATATCACATTTTATTAAATAATAGTAATATTTATCTAAAGATTACAACTAATTCTTGGTAAGAGATAATTCATAATTTTTGGAATAATTCATAATTTTCGGCAATGTTTAAAGGATAAGATTTTATATGAGATTCTAACTACCTAATTTATATAGAGGAGGGTCCAGCTGATTATTTTTAACAAATCATATATATTTATCTTTCTAATGTGATTAGTATTTTTTATATACGCAAGAGCCAGGTTGATTATTTTATTTAAGATATAACACGTGGCGTAAATTTATATGAAGATTTTGTCTCCGCTTTATACTATAGATAGTATAGATATAAGCATGTTAAATCGGGAGGACGGAATAATCGGTAATCAGATAAATTGACAAGAAGGAACAAAAATAAAAATGAATACAATCAAGAAAGTGAGAATCTAACTGACAACCAAAGAGCGTCAAAGAAGGGGATGTTTAGGCAAAGTATGATAGAAGTCAACACTGTCGATATGCAAGATAAAATGGATCATCTCTATCTTCGGAGTGCATACAAGACCACCACGACATTGATCCCACCTAAATGAGAGATCTTCGGGAGACAACTTGACCGTGATCTCGACCAGACACGACTTGAACCCAACATAAATCAACCCGAGACGAAAAAAATGGACTTTGAAAGAGCTTGAATGATAGCCTTAATGATGGGATATTCAACTGAGTACAAAATTCAAACCCAATAGTGGATTTAATATTGCAATTATCCAAAGAAAAAGTCCATATAAATTTGTACGCGAAATGGGACAAGATTTAATAGTCCATAAATCCCAAATAAGAGTGGATTAGTATTGGGCTTAAAAAAAAAAGTGGATTAGTATTCATGTTAAATTGATGGCAACTTCTTGGAGGAATGATGTTTGCAAGTGGTCTCATTAGTGGGCTTGTAACGTATTCGTTCCATTTTAAAATACTTGTTCCTTTGACCATTTTAGGCATATTAAGGATTTTTCATATATATACCTAAACTACATCTATATAATACTCCGTAATAATTAACAACACCAGTCTAGTAAATCATGCCTAACTAAAAAGCATGGTTGTTGCGTGTTATGTTTTTTTCAGCAATTTGGAGCTCAAATATCACATACTTATAGTGAATGAGTGAATCATCAGGGTTCATCCACCTCCTCCATTAATTATTTTTAATTTTACTAACAAAAATTAGCCATTTCATTGGAGGCAAGTTTGTAAATTTAACAAAATCAATGCTTACGTATAAATTTGTGACTTGAAATGTGAAACTGAGTACAATCTCTCATCTAATGTTATTCATGGTTACACTCAAGAATTTTGATTTGAATTGTCTTTCAGATGATGAGTTGTTACTTGATTATAATGAAGCGCCTAATTTGAACATGATAAGTGATGAAGAATTGGTGATTCCTAGTAAGAATACAGAGCATGGGCAAGGTGTAGATGAAGCGGCGAGAATCGATTTTGTTAATGAGGTTTTTATATGCCGATCGGACTGGTGAAGCTAACGCCCCGTTTTCAATTCGATCATCCGATGTCATCGAGGTGCTTGATCCAAGTGAAGGATCAAATGAAGAAAGTTATATTCCAGAAGTTAGTGAAGAGAATGAACAACTTGAGATAAGTACGTATTAATTAAAGTCATCCCAAATTTTCACGTTCTACTTCTACTAATGAAGTTGGATGGAATAGAGCAGCCCATTGGTTCATAGTAGGACGTTTTATTTCCAAATTTTCATACATCATTCTTTACTCTCAACAAAACGCATTTGGAATAGATGATATAATTACATCAGACATTATCATAAGGGGTAAACTTGGAAAAAAAAATGGCAAAATATTAAGTGGAAACAACATAAAGTGTCTAAATGGACAAGTAGTTTGAAACAGAGGAAGTACTGTTTTATTTTTAATTTTAAACTTACATTTATGCTCTTATGTCCGATCCAAACTTGTTGGAAATTGGACCAAGAGTACCTAAGCACTACAAGCCTATTCTCTTTTCTTTTTTCCATTTCCCTTGCGTTGTTGTTAAGCCCAATAATGTAAATGGAACTCACAAATTAAGCTTTTTTTTTCCGGTTCTTCATGGTGGCTGATTGTGAGCGTCGTCAGGTGACAACTTATCGGACGTTCACTAACGACTTTGATTGAACAAAACCCTAATATGTTCAAATGGTGCAAGCCATTTATTTTCACTCTTTTTTTTTTTTTTACTTTTCTCTTCCTTCACTCTTCTTCTTCGCAAATTATAATTTAAGCACTTGGGCAACGGAAGGAGGGACATGCGATTGGGGTTGGAAGGATTACATCTTAGCAATGAATCCCTTCGATTAAGTATCACATGGTTTAAAGAGGGAGTAGCTTGATTTGGTAGTTAAAAAAACTACTCAAAGGCTTGGGTTATCCAAGCGTGTAGACTAATGGAGTTTGTAGGCTTATATATTCAATATGATTGTATGCTATGTTGCACAGACACGGAAATGCGTGTCGGAAACGAAAACGAGGGGAAATGAGGAAGCGGCAATTTTAAAAATTAGTGAAAATGGAAACGACAATGTATATTATATGTCATTTTATAGCACTTGTTATAGGTTTATACGAAGGTAATAAGTTAGAGTCATATATGCGTGTCGGAAACATGTTTTTTCCTCCTCACTAATTGGTAAGTTTAGTATATGGCAAAAGAATATACTCGTCATGTCTCAATTTTTTTAGTATGATATGTCAACTCAGTGTAGGCTCTTGTGTTCTTTCATGTTTTTGTGTTAAAAAAATGAGCAGATGCACTGGTGTCAAGAGCTGTCAAGGTTGAATGCCAAATCTGAATCTTTGCAGCAGACTCAGAGGTATATAATGGATTCAAATCAGGGCGCAATAAATTAATTATTGTGTTAGTTTGTGCTTAATAACGTGTTTCCTTTTTTTTTCCCCTCTTTTGATTACAAAAAAGGCAATTGCTTGGAAAAGATCTAGGACCTCGGAGTGCAAAAGAGCTTGAGCATCTTGAGAAGCAGCTCGAATCCGCCCTCGCTGAAGCCAGGCACAGAAAGGTAGATGACAACAGTTTTGGAAGCAAACTTATGTACATTAACAGTTTGTTTTGTTTCAATGCTATGATTATGATGTTTCTTGTTAATGTTGTTGTGTTAATGGCGGGTTTAATCACAGATGCAGTTGATGACCGAGCAAATGGAAAACCTCCATCGAAAGGTATTATCATGTTCAACAAAGTTTTAGTTCTTAATTGATTGATTAGGAGCCAAAAGAAAGTGTTAACTATCACTTGTAATGATATTGAAACAGGAACGAGAAATCGGCGACATGTACAAGGAACTGACCAAGCTCAAGGTATCTATGACTTTTGTTCTTGCTACACGTACATACCATTGTATAAATGTGGGCAAGAGCTAATATGATTGACTTTGGTTATTGGATTAATAAACAAAGGCACAAATTGAGGAAGGAATGGTGGCAGGGCATGCAGTTCGGGATGATGAATCAGAATCCATGGTAGCTTCTCTCCTGTGCTTGAACAAGCACTGAATTGATTGTTCATCCAGGCATCCAGCCAAACAATGCCTTGCTGCAAACAAATCACACCAAATAAAGCAAAGCAAAGTAATAATATCACTCAAATGAAGACAAGCAAAATGACAATCTAATAGTTCAACATAAAGTCATAATCCAACTTAAAAGAAAATCATAATCAAACATCATCTCCAAATAGCTAGCGCACTCCCCAACTCTGGCCGATCAAGGGAAAGATCAATAACTTTAAGAACATCAATGTCTTCCAAAGATCCAAATTCATCATCATTAACATCCTACATTATACTCCTTCATTCACGGTAAGTGAGAATGTTCCTTGATAAGAGACGAAGGCTGTTATGAATGAACACAAGATCTTCAACACGTTTTGGACTCAACTAGTTCATCTTCAAAGAATGAATGAAAGAATAGGTGCTCCGATTCCTTTTACAACATGATGAAGAAGTGGGTTGACCAAGTAGCCTAAGAGATAACCCTTGAAGAATAGGTGTTGATGCTCCAAAGTTTGTCCACCATTTCATTGAGTTCGTTGAATGCTTGTTTTTCATAGCATCCAAATCACTAAATACCTCAATTTGAAGAGAGAAATCACCAAACTCATTCATTATCTTATCATAATCCTCTTCACTTATAAAGAAAGAACCTTTTAAAGCATTTGTTTCGTTCCCTTATGATTTCTTCATCACAGATCTGATACCAAATTCAATCCAGGATAACACAATAATGATTGTAATTAGAAGAAGAGAGATAGTATAAACTTTCAAATTCAATCCAGGATAACACAATAATGATTGTAATTAGAAGAAGAGAGATAGTATAAACTTACTTTGTATTAAAGATGGTACAAAGTTGGATACAAGTTACTAACTTGTATTACACAGCAGAGCTTCGTCTTGCCAATTTGTAAAACAAAAGATATAAGAGTGTTTGGAGAAATTTAAAAGATTACAAGGGATAGTTGACAGTATTTTGAGAGTTGTAATGCCTTGTTTTTGTGTCGTGCCACAAAAGGCTTGTTTAAATAGAAAATCCGATCCGTACTACTGTTTGGGGACTGAAGCTAGATAATTTAATCCGTACTACTGTTGCAGCTACTGTGCGTTTGTAGATGGTTTGCTGACTCATTCGTCACTTGTCTTGATTGTTGAGTACCGTGTCTTGTCAGAAGTTACTGTGTGTTTTGCAAATGGTTTGCTGACTCATTTGTCCTTACCTCCCCGATCTTTTGTCGTACAGTAATGGGCCTTGTAAGTATATGGGCTCTGTCACTGGGCGTAAGGATCTTGAGAAAAGATATTTGGATCATCTTTGAAAACTTGAATAGAAGATGACTCTTCTTCTTCGACTTTTAGGGCCCAAGATTTTTGAGGGCTTGTATGCTGTTGAGATTTCATAAATTCTTGGTATTTCTGAAACTCTTGGAATTGTTTCCATTGATCTGGGGTGATTGTTTGTGGCGGTGATGAAGAAGAACTTGGTTGATGATAAGGAGGGGATGTTCTTTGTGGAGATGGCTGTATTTTGGTTTTGAGAATGTGTTCAATTCGGTCAAGGGCAATATAGGCAAAATCGAATTTATCCCACCATCTTACTTTGAATCTTCGACAAAGGGATAAGGGAAATGGTTTTGGTAGGATTTGTAAAAGCTCATAAGTCCAGCAGAAAATCCATGGTATTTGAAGTTATTGTGGAATTTAGTAGGTTTAGTGTATTCTAAGTCGTTGGTATTTTTGGTGGTGTAGAAGGCCATAGCTTTGTTTACTTGGTCTGGGTAGATCTCTGGAGTTGCTCCAAAGTAGAACCACCAGTGGTAAAACCAGATAGGGAAGTCATCTTGGCAATTTCTCCGGAAGGTGAAAACCCAAGAATGAGTGAATGGTCTGAGATAAAAGGCTTTAGTCCATGCATTTTTGTAATCATAGTAGGAATATCCCGAGGGGAAGAAAGATGTAGAGAATTTCTTAAGGTCTGTAGGTTTTGCCCAATCCTTTCGTTTGAGAACTTTAAGGATGGTACATTTGGACATAGAAATATACTGGCCATTTGTTTGATCGTAGGTATGGGAGATTTCAGCGGAACTAGAATCAACCAGGATGAATTCGTAAAATTTCTGGGTTTTGGCAAACTCAGAAGGGGACCAATGGAACCCAGGAGAAAAAAGATCTCGTATGTATGGTTCAAACTCATGTTGTTTCATTGTTTGAAAGGCAGGAGTGAGGTAAAGGTTTTCAAAGGGGACTTCTTTTGTATGGTATTTGTTAAGGCTTCCCGTAGGTTTGTTTTGCTTTTGAGGTGTCTTAGGGGAAAGATGAACCTGGTTATATGGTAAAGAAGGGTATTGAGACAGAGTTTGAAAGGTATTTTGTAGAGGTACCATAGAGGAGCTGGATGCGTAGTCTTGAGGTGTCTGTTTCTTTTCTGTCATTCCTGCAAAACTGGTTTAAAAGGGAATATCTCTAAGGTTAAAACGAATATAAGAGTTTGCTAATTCTAATCTTGATTCAATATCCGTTTGAAAATCATTTAAAATTTCAGTTTTTTCATTGTAGGTAAAAGTAGGATCTTTAGAGATTTGTAAAAAACATTTTCTAAGGAAAGAAATTTTGTAAAAATGGTAAGTTCGTTTTCTTAAGCGATAAAGGAGATACATTTAAAGGGTAAATTCTAAGTAAATCCTTTTTAGTTCGAGTAGACCAAATCAAAAGAATTGTAGTTCTTAGAAAGGGATCCTCTGAATAATAAAGAGGATGTAATTATCAGCTAGTTCGAGTCTTCTAGCAAAACTCTTATTTAAGCTTTCTAAAAAGAGTTTTTTAAGAGGAGGATAGATATTTGTTTTATTTTGTAGAATTCTAACCCTTTCCTTTAAATAAAAAATATTATATTTCTTATAAGTCTCTTGCTGGACTCGTTTGTAAATGAGGTTCATGATGATGTTCTTCCCTGCAAAAATTCTCTGGTTAGAAAATCAGGAAGAGAATTATTCTCTCATTTAATAAACTCAATTTCAAAATCAAAAGCAGATAAAATAGCTTGCCATCTAGCAAATATTTGTTTAGATACAATATTTTGTACGTCTTTTTGAAGAATTTCTTAAGCGGATTTACAGTCTACCCTGAGAAGGAACTTCTTGTTGTACAGGTCATCCTGAAATTTTTGTACACAAGCAACAATATCAAGAATTTCCTTTTTAACTGTGCTATAGTTTTTTTGTGGACCAGACCAGGCTCCTGAATAAAATCTAACTAATTGTTCAGGATTATTAGGGTTAAGTTTTTGTTTCAGAATTCCACCAAAGCCTAACTCTGAAGCATCCGTTTCAACAATCATAAAAGCTTTGGGATCAGGATTGGTTATGCATGGTAAGGCTTTTATTTTTTCTTTAATGATTCTGACAGCTTTAGTATGTTCATTACCCCATGGTTTTGGGTTTTTTCTAAGCCTTTGATAAAGGGGGATACATAGTTCTCTAAGTTTAGGAAAGAAATCTGCAATATAGTTTAAGCATCCAAGAAATCTTTGTAGTTGAGTTTTGTCTTTGATTTCGTCAGGGAACTTTTCAGAGAAATCAAGGCTTCTCTCAATTGGTTTTATTGTTTGTTGAGATATGTGATGTCCTAAGAATCTGATTTTGGTTTGGAAAAGTTTCATTTTGGGAGCTGAGATAACTAAGCCATTTTTCTTAATAGCTTATAAGAAAGTAGCTAGGTGTTTGAAGTGCTCGTCAATGGTTTTAGAATAAATAAGCACATCATCGATATAGACAATTAGAAACTTTGTGTAGGGGTTAAAAACTTCATTCATTATTTTCTGAAATTCTAAAGGGGCGTTTTTAAGGCCGAATGACATAACATTCCATTCATAATGGCCGAATGGGACAGTGAAAGCTGTCTTGTATCTATCTTGTTCATTGATTTGGATTTGCCAGAATCCGCTTTTCATATCAAATTTAGAAAATATTTTAGCTTCAAATAATCTATTTAGTAAATCTCTTTTGTTAGGGATAGGATACCTAATCCATTGTAAAGCCGCATTGAGGGGTTTATAGTTAATTACTAACCTGGGAACTCCTCTTTCTTTTTCTGCTGCGTTGCTGCTTTCTATGTTATGAACGCAGTAGAAAAAGAAAGAGGAGTTCCCAGGTTAGTCATTAACTATAAACCCCTCAATGCGGCTTTACAATGGATTAGGTATCCTATCCCTAACAAAAGAGATTTACTAAATAGATTATTTGAAGCTAAAATCTTTTCTAAATTTGATATGAAAAGCGGATTCTGGCAAATCCAAATCAATGAACAAGATAGATACAAGACAGCTTTCACTGTCCCATTCGGCCATTATGAATGGAATGTTATGCCATTCGGCCTTAAAAACGCCCCTTCAGAATTTCAGAAAATAATGAATGAAATTTTTAACCCCTACACAAAGTTTCTAATTGTCTATATCGATGATGTGCTTATTTATTCTAAAACCATTGACGAGCACTTCAAACACCTAGCTACTTTCTTACAAGCTATTAAGAAAAATGGCTTAGTTATCTCAGCTCCCAAAATGAAACTTTTTCAAGCCAAAATCAGATTCTTAAGACATCACATATCTCAACAAACAATAAAACCAATTGAGAGAAGCCTTGATTTCTCTGAAAAATTCCCTGACGAAATCAAAGACAAAACTCAACTACAAAGATTTCTTGGATGCTTAAACTATATTGCAGATTTCTTTCCTAAACTTAGAGAACTGTGTATCCCCCTTTATCAAAGGCTTAGAAAAAACCCAAAACCATGGGGTAATGAACATACTAAAGCTGTCAGAATCATTAAAGAAAAAATAAAAGCCTTACCATGCATAACCATTCCTGATCCCAAAGCTTTTATGATTGTTGAAACGGATGCTTCAGAGTTAGGCTTTGGTGGAATTCTGAAACAAAAACTTAACCCTAATAATCCTGAACAATTAGTTAGATTTTATTCAGGAGCCTGGTCTGGTCCACAAAAGAACTATAGCACAGTTAAAAAGGAAATTCTTGCTATTGTTGCTTCTATACAAAAATTTCAGGATGACCTGTACAACAAGAAGTTCCTTCTCAGGGTAGACTGTAAATCCGCTAAAGAAATTCTTCAAAAGGACGTACAAAATATTGTATCTAAACAAATATTCGCTAGATGGCAAGCTATTTTATTTGCTTTTGATTTTGAAATTGAGTTTATTAAAGGAGAGAATAATTCTCTTCCTCATTTTCTAACCAGAGAATTTTTGCAAGGAAGAACATCTTCATGAACCTCATTTACAAACGAGTCCAGCAAGAGACTTATAAGAAATATAATATTTTTTATTTAAAGGAAAGGGTTAGAATTCTACAAAATAAAACAAATATCTATCCTCCTCTTAAAAAACTCTTTTTAGAAAGCTTAAATAAGAGTTTTGCTAGAAGACTCGAACTAGCTGATAATTACATCCTCTTTATTATTCAGAGGATCCCTTTCTAAGAACTACAATTCTTTTGATTTGGTCTACTCGAACTAAAAAGGATTTACTTAGAATTTACCCTTTAAATGTATCTCCTTTATCGCTTAAGAAAACGAACTTACCATTTTTACAAAATTTCTTTCCTTAGAAAATGTTTTTTACAAATCTCTAAAGATCCTACTTTTACCTACAATGAAAAAACTGAAAATTTAAATGATTTTCAAACGGATATTGAATCAAGATTAGAATTAGCAAACTCTTATATTCGTTTTAACCTTAGAGATATTCCCTTTTAAACCAATTTTGCAGGAATGACAGAAAAGAAACAGACACCTCAAGACTACGCATCCAACTCCTCTATGGTACCTCTACAAAATACCTTTCAAACTCTGTCTCAATACCCTTCTTTACCATATAACCAGGTTCATCTTTCCCCTAAGACACCTCAAAAGCAAAACAAACCTACGGGAAGCCTTAACAAATACCATACAAAAGAAGTCCCCTTTGAAAACCTTTACCTCACTCCTGCCTTTCAAACAATGAAACAACATGAGTTTGAACCATACATACGAGATCTTTTTTCTCCTGGGTTCCATTGGTCCCCTTCTGAGTTTGCCAAAACCCAGAAATTTTACGAATTCATCCTGGTTGATTCTGGTTCTGCTGAAATCTCCCATACCTACGATCAAACAAATGGCCAGTATATTTCTATGTCCAAATGTACCATCCTTAAAGTTCTCAAACGAAAGGATTGGCAAAACCTACAGACCTTAAAAAATTCTCCACATCTTTCTTGGGATATTCCTACTATGATTACAAAAATGCATGGACTAAAGCCTTTTATCTCAGAGCATTCACTCATTCTTGGTTTTTCAGCTTCCGGAGAAATTGCCAAGATGACTTCCCTATCTGGTTTTACCACTGGTGGTTCTACTTTGGAGCAACTCCAGAGATCTACCCAGACCAAGTAAACAAAGCTATGGCCTTCTACACCACCAAAAATACCAACGACTTAGAATATACTAAACCTACTAAATTCCACAATAACCTTCAAATACCATGGATTTTCTGCTGGACTTATGAGCTTTTACAAATCCTACCAAAACCATTTCCCTTATCCCTTTGTCGAAGATTCAAAGTAAGATGGTGGGATAAATTTGATTTTGCCTATATTGCCCTTGACCGAATTGAACACATTCTCAAAACCAAAATACAACCATCTCCACAAAGAACATCCCCTCCTGATCATCAACCAAGTTCTTCTTCATCACCGCCACAAACAATCGCCCCAGATCAATGGAAACAATTCCAAGAGTTTTAGAAATACCAAGAATTTATGAAATCTCAACAGCGTACAAGCCCTCAAAAATCTTGGGCCCTAAAAGTCGAAGAAGAAGAGTCATCTTCTATTCAAGTTTTCAAAGATGATCCAAATATCTTTTCTCAAGATCCTTACCCCCAGTGACAGAGCCCATATACTTACAAGGCCCATTACTGTACGACAAAAGATCGGGGAGGTAAGGACAAATGAGTCAGCAAACCATTTGAAAAACACACAGTAACTTCTGACAAGACACGGTACTCAACAATCAAGACAAGTGACGAATGAGTCAGCAAACCATCTACAAACGCACAGTAGCTGCAATAGTAGTACGGATTAAATTATCTAGCTACAGTCCCCTAACAGTAGTACGGATTGGATTTTCTATTTAAACAAGCCTTTTGTGGCATTAGAAGGACACGACACAAAAACAAGGCATTACAACTCTCAAAATACTCTCAACTATCCCTTGTAATCTTTTAAATTTCTCCAAACACTCTTATATCTTTTGTTTTACAAATTGGCAAGACGAGGCTCTGCTGTGTAATACAAGTTAGTAACTTGTATCCAACTTTGTACCATCTTTAATACAAAGTAAGTTTATACTATCTCTCTTCTTCTAATTACAATCATTATTGTGTTATCCTGGATTGAATTTGGTATCAGAGCCAACTGTTAGTAACTTGTATCCAACTTTGTACCATCTGTAGCCTTAAGAAACTATAAAGATAAAGGATTTAGGTTTATCCATCTGGGATTAGTTCAAATAGCTGTTAAACCATTATCTAGAAAAGGTATTGACTCTCCTATCTTTCTTGCCCTTAGAGACGATAGACTCAGATCTTATAAAGATTCTATACTAGCAATTATACAATCCAACATATGCAATGGACCAATATTTTTTAACTGCTCTCCAGATTACTCTTTAGACCTTACAGATCCTAGAATTTTACAATCTTTAGTTCTTGATGTTAAACTCCTTAACGATAACTTTAAAGATTTCTCCAAAAATTTTGCAATAATTTACAGAATTCACTTTAAACTAATGAGTTCTTTAACTAACCCTAAGTGTATTATACCACAATTACCAAAAGGAGAAACTATCCTTCTTCAACTAGAAGCCGAAAAGTATAGTACTTTTACTCCTAAAACAATTAAATGGAACAAAATTACTATTCCTGAAACTTTAGAAATCTCCCATGACAATCCACCTTCTAACCTTGAACAAAAGGAAATCTCTGAAATTATAGAAACAGAAGGTAAAGTCTTACTAAAATTTAATTCCTGTAAAGACAACTCTATCTACGATAGGCTTAGGTTTGCCCCTCCTAGGTCTTCTTACAGCGAACCTTTTATGACTGCTAGGAGTCACCTTACATGAACCATAAGGAACAACTATGTTCATTACCAAGACCCTTTACCAGTTGAAGAAAATGAACAACGCAATATGCCAACTTCACCTACTAGAAGTGAAGTTTATTCTGGAATTAATGTTGTTTCTAAAGATGGCTTTAGCATAGACAAAAAATATCTCAAAGATGATTTTCTCGGTAAAGAGAATAGCCTTAAACGTACTTGGTTTATGTTAATAGAAACACCCTTTAGAGAAAAGATTAGAGAAGACTGGTATGAAGAGATGAACCAATTCAAGACAAACATACCATTCTTTACCTGGCTACCACTTTACCTAAACTCTCAAGGAATAGAAAATCCCTTTACTATCAAAACCATTGATGTTCAAACTAGATTAACGAAATCATGGAGACTAATTTCAGGAGGAACAACTAAAACCATACACCCACCTTTTCAAGGGATCCTTGTTAATTCTTTAGAAGGTGACCTAAAAGCAGAACCACTAAAAAGAGGACGTGCTGACACTGACAATAGCACGGCTAATCTTAGAGATATAAAGAAGATTTATGAACAAAACAATTATTCCAATCAAGTTCTTAACACCATAGCTAGCCAAGTTGAAATAATACATGAACAAATAGATAATGCTACTATCCCTAAGTTTCCTACCACCACTTCTAGGCCTCATTTTGTTCCAGCAAGCATTCGAAGTAGCTTACTTTCACAAGTCACTCTTACTCCTCCAAATATTCTAGAAAGAATCTCAAGCAGACTTAATGCCTTACAAGTCTCGCAATCTAGTTCTACATCAGCCTTACCCGCAGGAAACCCTGCAAACACTGTTACATGTATAGAAGAAAATTGTCCAGCTAATAAAAACGCAACAACAGAATCTAGTGATTTTGAAGGAAGCACTACCTCTTTTAAATCTAGTACTAAAATTCAAAATATTGAAGAAGCCTTTGAAAGCGAACCCCTTGAAATTAATAAAATTCGACAAAGAGGTAGTAGGTACCAAAGATACACTAAAATGTTTGGTAAAAAAAATATGGATACTAGAAACTATTACAGGAGACCTACTCCTCTTGATATTCTTTACGAAGAAAGATCAAAATTCAGACAAAATGAATATAATGGACAATCTATTTACGAATGGAATATTGATGGAAAATCTGAAAGTGAAATCCTTAATACACTATAAGAAATGGGGATGGCTAAGGCATCCTATAGGTCACAAGGCCATTCAGATAAAATTACTGCCGCTTTACTTGTCCAAGGATTTACAGGACAGTTAAAAAGCTGGTGGGATAATGCCATCACCGAACAAGAACGAATTGACATACTAAACTCTACTTGGATTAATAATGAAGATAGGGAGGAAGAAAATGCTGTTTCTCAATTAATCTATACTATATGCATGCATTTTATTGGAAACCCTCAGGAAGATTTACAAGCCAACGCTTCAATACTTTCTAATCTTAGGTGCCCAACCTTGAGTGACTATCGCTGGTACAAAGATATCTTTATTACATATGTCCTTAAGAGACCAGAACGCAATAATGCCTTCTGGAAAGAAAGATTTATTACTGGTTTGCCAAACCACTTCTCTCAAAGAGTAATTACTAAACTCAAAGAAGCCACTGCTTCAGACCAAATCCCTTGGGAAAAAATCACCTATGGCCAGTTAGCATCTTTTGTTAAGAAAGAAGGACTAATCCTCTTCAACGAAGTAAAACTACAAGCTAAATATGGTAACAAAGAGAAATCTAGAAGAGAACTGGGAACTTTCTGTGAAGCCTTCGAGTTTAGCAGCATTCTAGATCCCTCTCGTGAAAAGAAAAGGAGCAAAAGGACAAGCCATAAAAGATCTTACTATCCCAAAAAGGAATCTAAAAACCCTAAAAGGAAATTTAAGTCTCAAACCAACTCTTTTAATCAAAAAATAATTTGCTACAAATGCAAAAACCCAGGCCATAAGGCCAATAATTGTCCTTTAAAAAACAAAATTAATGAAGTTTGTAATGACAACCAAGATCTTAGAGATAAGCTCTCAAGGATCCTCCTTGATGACAAAGAATCCGGCTCAGATGAAATTCTTGAAATAAACAATTCTTCCTCTTCAGACACAGAATGCAGTTCTTCCCCCTTTGTCTGTAATGTTATCACCAGCGAAAAAGAAAAGGAAACTCTTTTCCAACTTATTGAAGAAATTCAAGATCCACAAACTAAAATTCAATATTTCGAAAAATTAAAAAATTTAATTTTTAAAGAAAAAAGGGAACTACCATTAGAAGAGTCTTTCAGCCTAACCAAACTTTTCGAAAAACAGCCTATTTCTAGCATTTTCCCAAGCCAAATAACTACTAAAGACCTTCAAGCAGAGGTCAATCGACTTAAGAAAGAGGTTAAAGAACTACAAACTTTTGCTTCCCTTAAAGAAGCAAAGGACCTAGAAATAGAAACTAGACTTGCAATTTTAGAATCTAAAGATACCAATCTCCCGATCAAAGTTACAAACCAAACAAATAAAGAAGAAGACAACTTTATTGTTACAGCTGTTGACAAGATAAATTTTCAAAAATGGTACATTCCTATTACCTTGAAAATTGAAGATTTCGTTCTAGAATCCACAGCTTTACTCGACAGCGGGGCTGATCTTAATTGTTTAAGAGAAGCATTAATCCCTTCTAAATACTTTGAAAAAACTTCAGAAAAATTAACAAATGCAAGTGGTTCCAGAATGAAGGTTAAATACAAAATATCAAAAGCTAAGGTCTGTAACAATGGTTATTGCTTTAAAAACTCCTTTATTTTAGTTCAAAATCTTACTCATGAAATAATTCTAGGAACACCTTTCTTAACACAACTCTACCCCTTTAAAATTAATCATGAAGGGTTACATACTCAAGTAATAGGAAAAGACATATCCTTTCCCTTCTTACTACCTACCCAGCAAAAAGATATTGACCTACTTAAAACTCATACCATTACTAGACAAATTGATATCATTACTCACAAGAAAGCCTTTATTAGTGACTTAACAAAAGAAATTTCAGATCAAAAGATTGAAGAAAAACTAAATCAACCTTTTCTCCAGAACAAAATCCTTGACTTACAAAATTTATTTGAAAGACAAGTTTGTTCCGACCTTCCTAATTCTTTCTGGGAAAGAAAGAAACATCAGGTCTCTTTACCTTACGAAAAGAGTTTTGATGAAACCAAAATTCCCACTAAAGCAAGACCTATTCAAATGAACCAAGAACTATTAGAAACCTGTAAAAAGGAGATCCAAAATCTTTTAGACAAAAAGCTTATTAGAAATTCTCAATCACCATGGAGCTGTGCTGCTTTCTATGTTATGAACGCAGCAGAAAAAGAAAGAGGAGTTCCCAGGTTAGTCATTAACTATAAACCCCTCAATGCGGCTTTACAATGGATTAGGTATCCTATCCCTAACAAAAGAGATTTACTAAATAGATTATTTGAAGCTAAAATCTTTTCTAAATTTGATATGAAAAGCGGATTCTGGCAAATCCAAATCAATGAACAAGATAGATACAAGACAGCTTTCACTGTCCCATTCGGCCATTATGAATGGAATGTTATGCCATTCGGCCTTAAAAACGCCCCTTCAGAATTTCAGAAAATAATGAATGAAATTTTTAACCCCTACACAAAGTTTCTAATTGTCTATATCGATGATGTGCTTATTTATTCTAAAACCATTGACGAGCACTTCAAACACCTAGCTACTTTCTTACAAGCTATTAAGAAAAATGGCTTAGTTATCTCAGCTCCCAAAATGAAACTTTTTCAAGCCAAAATCAGATTCTTAAGACATCACATATCTCAACAAACAATAAAACCAATTGAGAGAAGCCTTGATTTCTCTGAAAAATTCCCTGACGAAATCAAAGACAAAACTCAACTACAAAGATTTCTTGGATGCTTAAACTATATTGCAGATTTCTTTCCTAAACTTAGAGAACTGTGTATCCCCCTTTATCAAAGGCTTAGAAAAAACCCAAAACCATGGGGTAATGAACATAGTAAAGCTGTCAGAATCATTAAAGAAAAAATAAAAGCCTTACCATGCATAACCATTCCTGATCCCAATGCTTTTATGATTGTTGAAACGGATGCTTCAGAGTTAGGCTTTGGTGGAATTCTGAAACAAAAACTTAACCCTAATAATCCTGAACAATTAGTTAGATTTTATTCAGGAGCCTGGTCTGGTCCACAAAAGAACTATAGCACAGTTAAAAAGGAAATTCTTGCTATTGTTGCTTCTATACAAAAATTTCAGGATGACCTGTACAACAAGAAGTTCCTTCTCAGGGTAGACTGTAAATCCGCTAAAGAAATTCTTCAAAAGGACGTACAAAATATTGTATCTAAACAAATATTCGCTAGATGGCAAGCTATTTTATCTGCTTTTGATTTTGAAATTGAGTTTATTAAAGGAGAGAATAATTCTCTTCCTGATTTTCTAACCAGAGAATTTTTGCAGGGAAGAACATCATCATGAACCTCATTTACAAATGAGTCCAGCAAGAGACTTATAAGAAATATAATATTTTTTATCTAAAAGAAAGAGTCAGAATTCTACAAAATAAAACAAATATCTATCCTCCTCTTAAAAAACTCTTTTTAGAAAGCTTAAATAAGAGTCTTGCTAGAAGACTCGAACTAGCTGATAATTACATCCTCTTTATTATTCAGAGGATCCCTTTCTAAGAACTACAATTCTTTTGATTTGGTCTACTCGAACTAAAAAGGATTTACTTAGAATTTACCCTTTAAATGTATCTCCTTTATCGCTTAAGAAAACGAACTTACCCTTTAAATGTATCTCCTTTATAGCTGATAATTAAAGATTTGTAAAAAACATTTTCTAAGGAAAGAAATGGTTTTGGAAGAGCTTGTTCCCATTAGTTCAAAGACCCTCTGTGACAACCTTTATCTTACAACTACCTTCCAACCCTTAAAACAACATGAGTTCGAGCCCTACATAAAAAGAAAATTTACAAGAAATCTTACTATCCTAAGAAAGAAACGGATAGCCATAAAAAGAAATTTAAACCTAGAACTAATTCCTCTACCAAAAAGATAGTTTGTTACAAATGTAGACAACCAGGACACAAAGCAAACAATTGTCCTTTGAAAAAACAAAATTAATGAAGTCTGTAATGACAATGAAGATCTTAGAAACAAACTTTCTAGAATCCTTCTTAACGAGGAAGACTCTAGTTCAGATGTAGTGCTCGAAATAAACAATCCTTCTTCTTCCTACACTGAATATAGTTCTTCTCCTTTTGTTTGCAATGTCATTACTAACGAAAAGGAAAAAGAAACCCTTTTTCAACTTATTGAGGAGATCCAAGATCCCCAAACCAAAATACAATATTTTGAGAAACTAAAAAACTTAATTTTCAAAGAAGAAAAGAAGTTACCAATAGAAGAACATTTTAGCCTAACTAAACTCTTTGAAAGACAACCTATTTCTAGTATCTTTCCAAACCAAATAACTACCAAAGATCTTCAAACAGAGGTAAATAGACTAAAAAAGGAAGTAAAAGAATTACAAACCTTTGCTTCACTCAAACAAACAAAAGATTTAGAAATAGAAACTAGGCTTGCGATCCTAGAAACTAAAGATACCAATTTCCCAGTTGAAACAAACAACAACCAAGAAGAAGACAGTTTTGTTTCAGCAGTTGACAAAATTAATTTTCAAAAATGGTACGTACCAATTACCTTAAAAATAGAAGACTTTGTCTTACATTCCACAGCTTTACTAGATAGTGGAGCTGACCTTAACTGTTTAAGAGAAGGATTGATTCCTTCAAAATACTTTGAAAAAACCACTGAAAAATTAACAAACGCCAGTGGCTCACGAATGAAAGTTAACTATAAAATTTCTAAAGCCAAAGTTTGCAACAAAGGCTATTGTTTTAAAAACTCTTTTATCTTAGTACAAAACCTTACGCATGAAATAATCTTAGGGACTCCCTTCCTAACACAACTCTATCCTTTCAAAATCAATAACAAGGGTTTGCATACCCAAATTATAGGAAAAGATATTACCTTTCCTTTTCTTCTACCAACCCAACAAAAGGATATTGACATACATAAGTCTTACACCATATCCAAACATATTAATCTTATTTCCCATAAACAAGCTTTTATTAATGATTTAACAAAAGAAATATCTAATCAAAAGATTGTTGAAAAACTAGACCACCCTTTTCTTCAAAACAAAATTCCTGATCTTCAAAAACTATTTGAAAAACAAGTCTGTTCGGATCTTCCTAATGCCTTATGGGATAGAAAGAAACATCAAGTTTCTTTACCATACGAAAAAGACTTTGATGAAACCAAAATCCCTACTAAAGCAAGACCAATACAAATGAATCAAGAATTATTGAAAACTTGTAAAACAGAAATTCAAAATCTTTTAGATAAAAAACTAATTAGGAATTCTCACTCTCCATGGAGTTGTGCTGCCTTCTATGTTATGAATGCAGCCGAGAAAGAGAGAGGAGTTCCCAGACTAGTTATTAACTACAAACCCCTTAACAAAGCCTTACAATGGATTAGATATCCTATTCCCAACAAAAGAGACCTTCTCAACAGACTATTTGAAGCCAAAATCTTTTCTAAATTTGATATGAAAAGCGGGTTTTGGCAAATACAAATCGCTGAATAAGATAGATACAAGACGGCCTTTACCGTCCCTTTTGGCCATTACGAATGGAATGTAATGCCATTCGGCCTTAAGAATGCCCCATCAGAATTTCAAAATATCATGAACGAAATCTTTAACCCTTTTACAAAATTTTCAATAGTCTACATAGACGATGTGCTTGTCTACTCTAAAACAATTGATGAACATTTTAAACATCTAAATATTTTCCTACAAACCATTAAAAAGAATGGCCTTGTTGTCTCGGCTCCAAAAATGAAACTCTTTCAAACAAAAATCAGATTCTTAGGGCATCATATATGCCAACAAACAATAACACCTATTGAAAGAAGCCTTGACTTCTCTGAGAAGTTCCCTGACGAAATAAAAGACAAAACTCAACTACAAAGATTTTTAGGATGTTTAAACTACATTGCAGATTTTTTCCCTAAACTAAGACAACTATGTATTCCACTTTACCAAAGGCTTAGGAAAAATCTAAAGCCATGGAGTGATGAACATACTAAAGCTGTTAGAATAATTAAAGAAAAAATAAAGGCCTTACCATGCATTACTATCCCTGATGCAAAAGCTTTTATGATAGTTGAGACAGATGCCTCTGAACTAGGATTCGGAGGAATACTAAAACAAAAACTAAACAAAGAAAGTCCAGAACAGCTGGTTAGGTTTTATTCGGGAGCCTGGTCAGGACCCCAGAAAAACTATAGCACAGTAAAGAAAGAAATTCTCTCTATAGTTGCTTGTATACAAAAATTCCAAGACGACCTTTACAACAAGAAGTTCCTTCTTAGAGTTGACTGCAAATCAGCTAAAGAAATTTTACAAAAAGACGTACAAAACATTGTTTTTAAACAAATATTTGTAAGATGGCAGGCCATTTTATCTGCTTTCGATTTCGAAATTGAATTTATTAAAGGAGAGAATAATTCTCTTCCTGACTTCCTAACCCGAGAATTCTTGCAGGGAAAAATACCATCATGAATCTCATTTACAAGATTGTACAAGAAGAAGCTTATGAAAAATATGATATCCCCTACCTCAAAAGACAAATCAACCATTGCCAAAACCAAACAAACATCTATCCTCTTCTGAAAGTTCTCTTTTTGGAAACCCTTAACGAAGTCCTTGCTACAAGACTACGTCTAGCAGACAACTATATCCTTTTTAATCTCCAACAAATCCCGTTTTAAAACAATGCTTTTTATAAGCAAAATTAAAAAACAAAACGACTATATTTTCAATCTCAAAGCAATTTACAATGACATTCTCCATTTACAATCTTTGAAAGCCTGTCCAGATTTTGTACTAAAGGATCTTAGACTTATCCTTCTATATAAGCAAGGACTAGCGAATTTTCGTTTAAAACTAAAACTTAGAAATATTCCTATTTAATGTTTTGACTAAGTTTTCTGAACTAAGGATTTACCTTTCAATGTATCTTCTTTATCGCTTAAGAAAACGAACCTACCATTTTTACAAAATTCCTTTTCTCAGAAAATGTTTTTTACAAATCTCTAAAGATCCTGCTACTTCCCCCCTTGAAAAAACTGAAATATTAAATGATTTACAAAAGGACATCGAGTCCGGAATAAAGGCAGCTAACTACTATATTCGTTTTAATCTTTATGATATTCCCTTTTAATTGCTCTTGCAGAAATGACAGAAAAGAAGCAGACACCACAAGACTATGCTTCTAGCTCTTCCTTGGTACCAACACAAAACCAATTCCAACCACTTTCCCAGTTTCCTCCCTTACCATACAACCAGGCTCACCTGTCACCCAGGACGCCACAAAAAACTAACCCAAAAAACAATGGAAGCCAAGGCAAATACTATACCAAAGAGACCCTCTGTGACAACCTTTATCTTACAACTACCTTCCAACCCTTAAAACAACATGAGTTCGAGCCCTACATAAAGTCTCTTTTTACCCCGGGATTCCATTGGTTTCCCTCAGAACCAGCAAAGAACCAAAAATTCTATGAGTTTATTCTCGTCGACTCAGGGTCAGTAGAGATCACTCATACCTTTGACCAAACAAACCAACAATACATTGTACTATCTAAGTGCAAAATCCTTAAAGTCTTAAAACTCTCAGATTGGAAAAGCCCCACAGACCAAAAAGAATTTTCTATTCCATTTTTCCCCAGGGGATATTCTTATTTTGACTACAAAGAAGCCTGGTTCAAAACTTTCTTCTTTAGACCATTCACTCACTCATGGTTCTTCAACTTTGGACGAACCTGCCCAGACGACTTCCCAGTCTGGTTCTACAACTGGTGGTTTTATTTTGGACCAACACCTGAAATCTACCCAAACCAGATTACTAAGGCTCTGGCCTTTTTTACCAAACACTCCGCCGCCCTTGAATACACCAAATCGGCGAAGTTCCATAACAACCTTCAAATACCATGGATATTTTGCTGGACTTACCATCTCCAACAAATTCTTCCAAAACCATTTCCACTTTCTCTCTGCAGACAGTTCAAGATACGATGGTGGGACAAGTTCGACACTACCTCCATCACATACGAAAAAATCCAACAAGAACTAGAACCAAAAACTTACAAGCATCCACAAACACAGTCTCCTCAGACAGCTCCATCTTCCTCGACCCATACCTTGACAGAAGAACAATGGAAACAGTTTCAGGAATTTCAGCAATACCAGCAATATCTGCATTCTCAGACAAAGGTAGCATCGCCTCGCTCTTGGGCCCTCAAAGTCGAACAAGAAGAGTCTTCTTCACCACCAATCCCACAAGACGATCCAGAAATCTTTTCCCAAGATCCATATGCTCAGTAATCGGCCCATTACTTCAAGGCCCATTACTCTTGGTAAAAGATGGGGGGCGTAAGGACAAGAAGAGAAAAGAAAAGACAAGACATCATTTAACAAAAACGACATGTGACTCAGCACTCCACTTGCTCAAGCTTAAAAGCAAGCACAGTATCCAAATAGTTGTACGGCACGCCACAGTAAGCAAACAGTGGTACGGACCAGCACTTCTATATAAACTAGCCTCTGAAGGCAATGAAGGACACGGCAAAAAATAGGAGCTTAGCTCAAGACTACAAAAACTCTCTACTATCTCTTGTAATCTCTGAAATTTCTACAAACACTTTCATTTTCTTTGGTAAGACGAAGCTCTACCAAATTGTACCAGCAAGTTAGTAACCTCCTCTGAAGATTTGTACACCATTGACGACAACTTAGAATCTTGGACTATACCTGAAGAGCATACTAGTAATATTTACAAGAAGGGTCATCTTAGTTTCTTCCAAGGCCTTAGCATTAAGACACATGAAGAAACTATTAGTCTAAACAAAGAACAACAAACCCTTAGTCTGCTATCTTCGATAGCTCTAAGAAATTACAAAGAAAAGGGATTTAGGTTTATTCACCTAGGTCTTGTACAAATTGCCGTCAAACCATTGTCTAGGAAAGGAATAGATTCGCCCATCTTTCTCGCCCTTAGAGACGATAGGCTCAGATCTTACAAAGACTCTATACTAGCAATCATACAATCAAATATTTGCAATGGACCAATCTTCTTTAACTGTTCACCAGACTACTCTCTGGATCTAACAGATCCTAGAATACTACAATCTTTAGTTCTAGATGTAAAGCTTTTAAAGGACAATTTCAAAGACTTTTCTAAAAACTTTGCTATAATATATAGAATTCATTTTAAACTAATGAGTTCACTTACAAATCCTAAGTGTATTATACCACAACTACCAAAAGGAGAGACTATTCTCCTTCAACTAGAAGCAGAAAAGTCCAGTACCTTTACCCCTAAGACAATTAAGTGGAATGAAATTACGATCCCAGAAAGCCTAGAAATTTCTCATGACAATCCTCCTCCTAATCTTGAACAAAAAGAAATTTCTGAGATCATTGAATCAGAAGGAAAAGTTTTACTAAAGATCAATTCTTGCCGAAACAACTCTATTTACGAAAGGCTTAGGTTCGCTCCCCCTAGGTCCTCTTGTAGTGAACCTTTTATGTCCGCTAGAAGTCACCTTACAGAGACCATTAGAAATAACTATGTCCATTACCAAGACCCTTTACCAGTAGAAGAGAATGAACTAAGAAACCTACCTACCTCTCCTACTAGAAGTGAAGTCTATTCGGGAATCAATGTTATAACTAAAGAATACTTTGAAATAGATAAGGAATATCTGAAAAAGGATTTCCTAGGTCAGGAAAACAAGCTTAAACGAACCTGGTTTATGCTAATAGAAAAAACTTTTAGAGAAAGAATTAGAGAAGACTGGTACAAAGAAATGAACCAAATTAAAACAAACATACCATTTTTTACTTGGTTACCACTCTATCTAAACAATCATGGGATAGAAAATCCATTTACAGTTAAAACTATAGATGTTCAGACAAGATTAACAAAATCCTGGAGATTAATCTCAGGAGGAACCGTTAAAACTATACATCCTCCATTCCAAGGAATACTAGTAAACTCTTTAGAAGGAGAACTAAAAGCTGAACCTCTAAAGAGAGGACGTGCTGAAGCTGACAACAGCACGGTCAATCTTAGAGATGTTAAGAAAATCTATGAACAAAATAATTATTCAAACCAAGTTCTTAATACCATAGCAAACCAAGTAGAAATGATACACGAACAAATAGATAACAATACCGTCCCTAAATTTCCTACCAGCACCTCAAGACCACATTTTAAACCAGAAAGCATCCCTAGTAACTTGTTTTCACAAGTTACCCTTACTCCTCCTAATATTCTTGAAAGAATTTCAAATAGACTAAATACTTTACAAAACCCTCAACTAAATGCTACCTCGGCCTCACCAGCAGGAAACCCTGCAAACAACATAACCTGTATCGAAGAAAATTGCCCAAACAATAAAGGAATGGCTACAGAATCAATTGATTCTGAAGAAAGCTCTACCTCCTTTAAATCTGAAACAAAAATCCAAAATATCGAAGAAGCCTTCAATAGTGAACCCTTTGAAATAAACAAAGTAAGACAAAGAGGAAATAGATATCAAGGATATACTAAAATGTTTGGAAAAAGAAATATGGATACACGAAACTACTATAGGAGGCCAACTCCCCCTGACATCCTTTACGAAGAAAGATCAAAATTTAGACAAACTGAATACAACGGACAATCCATCTATGAATGGAACATAGATGGAAAATCTGAAAGTGAAATACTTAATACTTTACAAGAAATGGGAATGGCCAAAGCGTCATATAGATCACAAGGTCACTCAGACAAAATCACTGCAGCTCTTATTGTCCAAGGATTCACCGGACAACTTAAGAGTTGGTGGGATAATGCAGTAACAGAACAAGAAAGGATAGATATTCTAAACTCTATAAGAATAAACAACGAAGATAGAGAAGAAGAAAATGCAGTTTCTCAACTAATTTATACCATATGCATGCATTTTGTGGGAAACCCACAAGAAGATTTACAAGCTAATGCATCAATCCTTTCTAACCTTAGATGTCCTACCCTTAGTGACTACCGCTGGTACAAGGATACCTTTATTACCTATGTTCTTAAAAGACCAGAATGTAACAACGCCTTCTGGAAAGAAAGGCTTATAACAGGTTTACCAGAACTCTTTTCTAAAAGAATAATAACAAAACTAAAAGAGGCAACTGCCTCAGACCAAATCCCATGGGAAAAGATTACTTATGGGCAACTATCATCCTTTGTTAAAAAGGAAGGACTAGTTCTTTGCAACGAATTAAAACTACAAGCTAAATATAGCAATAAAGAAAAATCTAGAAGAGAATTAGGAACCTTCTGTGAAGCTTTTGGCTTCAGCAGCATTAAAGCCCCTTCGCGAGAAAAGAAAATTACAAAGAAGAAAATCTATAAGAAACCTTATTATTCAAAAAAGGAAAGAGAAGTTTACAAAAAGAAATCTAGACCAAGTCCCTCTAATAAAAAGATAGTTTGTTACAAGTGTAGACAACCTGGTCACAAAGCAAACAAATGCCCCTTGAAAAATAAAATTAATGAAGTCTACCAGGACAATGAAGATCTTAGAAACAAACTTTCTAGAATCCTTCTCAACGATGAAGACTCTAGTTCAGACGAAGTACTAGAAATAAACAACCCTTCCTCCTCCTCTGACACTGAATATAGTTCATCTCCTTTAGTTGGCAATGTCATTACCAAAGATAAAGAAAAAGAAACTCTTTTCCAGCTTATAGAAGAGATACAAGATCCTCAAACAAAAATACAATACTTTGAAAAACTAAAAAACTTAATCTTCAAAGAAGAGAGGAAACTACCATTAGAAGAACATTTTAGTCTAACCAAACTTTTTGAAAAACAACCTATCTCTAGTATCTTTCCAAACCAAATGACTACTAGAGAACTTCAAACAGAAATAAATAGACTAAAGAAAGAAGTAAAGGATTTACAAACCTTTGCTTCCCTCAAAGAAACAAAAGACTTAGAAATAGAAACTAGACTTGCAATTTTAGAAACTAAAAATACTAATCTTCCAGTAGAAAATACTAACTTCGCTGTAGAAGAAAGCAATAACCAACAAGAAGATAGTTTTGTTTCAGCAGTCGACAAAATCAACTTTCAAAAATGGTATATACCAATTACATTAAAAATTGAAGACTTTGTTTTACATTCTACAGCCTTACTGGATAGTGGTGCAGATCTTAATTGTTTGAGAGAAGGATTAATTCCTTCAAAATACTTCGAGAAAACCACTGAGAAACTAACAAATGCAAGCGGTTCCCGTATGAAAGTTAGATACGAAATATCTAAAGCAAAAGTTTGCAACAATGGATACTGTTTTAAAAACTCCTTTATTTTAGTACAAAATCTTACCCATGAAATAATCTTAGGGACTCCGTTCTTAACGCAACTATATCCTTTCAAAATCAATAACAAGGGTCTGCATACCCAAATTATAGGAAAAGACATAACCTTTCCCTTTCTTTTACCAACCCAACAAAAGGATATTGACCTACTTAGATCACATACTATAATTAGACAAATTGATCTTATTTCCCATAAACAAACTTTCATTAACGATCTAACTAAAGAAATCTCAAGTCAAAAGATTATTGAAAAACTAAACCAACCTTTTCTTCAAAACAAAATTCTTGATCTTCAAAAACTATTTGAAAAACAAGTTTGCTCAGACCTTCCCAATGCCTTCTGGGATAGGAAAAAGCATCAAGTCTATTTACCATACGAAAAGGATTTTGATGAAACCAAAATCCCTACTAAAGCAAGACCTATACAAATGAATCAAGAATTACTTGAGACCTGTAAGTTAGAAATACAAAATCTTTTAGACAAGAAACTCATTAGGAATTCCCAGTCTCCATGGAGTTGTGCTGCCTTTTATGTTATGAATGCAGCAGAAAAGGAAAGAGGAGTTCCTAGACTGGTTATTAACTATAAACCCCTTAACAAAGCATTACAATGGATTAGATATCCTATTCCCAATAAAAGAGACTTTTTAAACAGACTGTTTGAAGCCAAAATCTTTTCCAAATTTGACATGAAAAGTGGGTTTTGGCAAATACAAATCGCCGAACAAGATAGGTATAAGACGGCCTTCACCGTCCCTTTTGGTCATTACGAATGGAATGTAATGCCATTCGGCCTTAAAAATGCTCCCTCGGAATTTCAAAAAATCATGAACGAAATCTTTAACCCTTTTACCAAATTCTTAATAGTTTACATAGACGATGTACTTGTCTATTCTAGGACAATTGACGAACATTTCAAACATTTAGATATCTTCTTACAAACCATTAAGAGAAATGGTCTTGTTGTCTCAGCTCCAAAAATGAAACTCTTCCAATCAAAAATTAGATTCTTAGGACATCATATATGTCAACAGACGATAAAGCCCATAGAGAGAAGTCTTGACTTTTCCGGAAAATTCCCTGACGAAATTAAGGACAAAACTCAGCTACAAAGATTCTTAGGATGTTTAAACTATATTGCAGACTTTTTCCCTAAACTAAGACAACTATGCATCCCACTATACCAAAGGCTTAGAAAGAATCCCAACCCATGGGGTGATGAACATACTAAAGCTGTTAGAACAATTAAAGAAAAAATAAAAGCTTTACCATGCATTACCATTCCTGATCCAAAAGCTTTTATGATAGTTGAGACAGACGCCTCTGAATTAGGATTCGGAGGAATTTTAAAACAAAAACTAAACGAAGAAAGTCAAGAACAATTAGTTAGGTTCTATTCGGGGGCCTGGACAGGACCCCAGAAAAACTAAAGTACAATTAAGAAAGAGATACTAACGTGCAGAATGACAGAAAGAACACAGACTCCCAAGGACTACGCCTCAAGCTCTTCCTTAGTACCAACTCAGAACCAATTTCAACCGTTGTCTCAATTTCCTTCTTTACCATACAGTCAGGCTCATCTCTCTCCTAAGACACCACAAAAAACCAATCCAAAACACAATGGTAGCCAAAACAAATATCATACCAAAGAGTACCTTATTAACAACCTCTGTCTTACCACAACCTTCCAACCCTTAAAACAGCATGAGTTTGAACCATGGATTAAAGCCCTTTTTACCCCAGGATTCCACTGGTTCCCTTCTGAGCCAACTAAAACACAAAAATTTTACGAGTTCATACTAGTTGACTCCGGCTCAGCAGAAATTACTCATACCCTTGACCAAACCAACAACCAATACATTGTACTTTCTAAGTGCAAAATTCTCAAAGTCCTTAAACTCTCTGACTGGAAAAACCCAACAGATCTCAAAGACTTCTCTATACCATATTTCCCAAGGGGGTACTCTTACTATGATTACAAAGAAGCATGGTTCAAAGCCTTTTTTCTTAGACCATTTACACATTCATGGTGGTTCAACTTTGTACAAACCTGCCCAGATGATTTTCCAGTCTGGTTCTACAACTGGTGGTTTTATTTCGGACCAACATCCGACATTTATCCAAATGAAATTACCAAGGCCTTGGCTTTCTTCACCAAACACTCTACAGCCCTAGACTACACTAAACCGGCAAAGTTCCATAACAACCTTCAAATACCATGGATATTTTGCTGGACTTATCACCTCCAACAAATCCTTCCCAAACCATTTCCAATCTCCCTCTGCAGACAGTTCAAGATTCGATGGTGGGATAAGTTTAATAGTGCCGCCATCACGTACGACAAGATCCAACAAAAACTAGAACCAAAAACTTACAGGCATCCACAACAACAACCTCCACAAACAATCCCGTCTTCTTCAACACATACCTTGACGGAAGAACAATGGAAACAATTTCAAGAATTTCAGCAGTACCAGCAGTTCCTGCACACCCAAAACAAGGATCTACCACCTCGCTCTTGGGCCCTCAAAGCTGAACAGGAAGAGTCTTCTTCACCAACAGACGATCCAGAAATCTTTTCTCAGGATCCATACGCTCAATAATAGGCCCATTACTGTGCGGCCCATTCCTCTTGAGAAAAGATGGGGGGCAAGGACAAAGGAAAAGAAGACAGACAAGACATCACCTAACGAAAGAAGACAAGATGAGTCAGCAATTCACTTATTACCAGAATAGTAAGTGAATAGTTGTACGGGCACACTACAAGACACAAACAGTAGTACAAGCTGAATTTTCTATATAAACAAGCCCCTTGTGGCATTCAAGGACACGGAAAAATTGGAGAAGAATTACAATAACACTCTCTACCATCTCTGTAATCTTTCAAATTTCTCTAAACACTCTTTTGTCTTTTATTGTACTATCGGCAAGACGAAGCTCTGCCCCTTGTAAACAAGTTAGTAACTTGTACCGACTATCAACTACCATCAATACAAAGTATGTTCTTACTATCTCTCTTACCTATTCACTGTCAAAGTTTATGACTTTTCACCCAGGATTGTGCAGTAATGAAAAGTCATAAACTTTGACAGTGAATAGGTAAGAGAGATAGTAAGAACATACTTTGTATTGATGGTAGTTGATAGTCGGTACAAGTTACTAACTTGTTTACAAGGAGCAGAGCTTCGTCTTGCCGATAGTACAATAAAAGACAAAAGAGTGTTTAGAGAAATTTGAAAGATTACAGAGATGGTAGAGAGTGTTATTGTAATTCTTCTCCAATTTTGCCGTGTCCTTGAATGCCACAAGGGGCTTGTTTATATAGAAAATTCAGCTTGTACTACTGTTTGTGTCTTGTAGTGTGCCCGTACAACTATTCACTTACTATTCTGGTAATAAGTGAATTGCTGACTCATCTTGTCTTCTTTCGTTAGGTGATGTCTTGTCTGTCTTCTTTTCCTTTGTCCTTGCCCCCCCATCTTTTCTCAAGAGGAATGGGCCGCACAGTAATGGG